>CM060958.1:102529808-102537308 GCA_030765055.1 Mantis religiosa
AGAGAATTCAATATAAAACAAAAGACTGCAGCACAAATTCTCCCTACACTGTCAACTATTCAAAACTAAATGATGGGCCAATCTGAATCATGTAACAATTCAATTCCCACTACCTCCGCCCAAGGAATAACTATTTAAAGTTGTAATAATTGTACAATCAACATTTCAGTTTTCACAAAACATGAGCAAGCTTAAAATTAAGCTTTAATAAATCAATTACAACTTTTGATACGCGATTTTCATCTTTATATTATTGCCAGTGCCTCCCTTATGTAAAATGTTGTAGTCTTCTAAAACTCATGTTGTCAACACTGAAAGTACACAAGACGAATGAACATCCCAACCCAATGAATAGCATGACCACGATAAAGGCAAACCAATACTATATATACATGCATGTCTATGTAAAACAGTGTATGATACACGCGTTAAAATGATTCTTTTCTGTTCATAGGGTTTCATGTTTTTCAGGGCACAGTAAATGTTACAGGAAAAAACTGCATTGAAGTATTTGTTAACAAAAAGAAGTAAGATAATTATCTGACGGAAAGTATGCCTCTAATTATAAAAAAGTACTTATAAGAGATCCTTGTTTTCTGAATGTAAAATCAGTGTCCTCAACTGAACACCTAAGGGCAGATATCAGACTTCTACCATATCCTGATCTTTCGTGGGCAAGTGCACCACATAAATTATGATGATTTACAGAAACAGCCGGAAAGCCTCTTGGTAAACCACGAAGGGTATAAATTATTGGAAGATAACCTAACTTGTTCCATATTGGAAGGCAGTGCAAAATCAAGACCACATGCCATATACATCTGACAACGTCCCAGAACGGCACAAATGCTTCTAGGAATGAACAAACCCAAAACAATGAAACTGGCCAAGCCACAGAAAACAGACAGTATGCTTTTTCACAAAAGCTACATTTACAACATACAACAGCAGCAAATCAGTACAGCGTTGAGGAGGAAACTGAAAAAAGAGAGCAGAAAATCTCCAAGCTAGCCTTTACATAGTAAAAATAGAAGCTCGACGCCCACCCTTATTTAGTACAGGGGACCAAACAAAACAAAGAGGTCAGTAATAGGTCCAGTCAAGTCAACAATGAGCCACAAATCTCTAAAACAAAACAAATGAGGTCTACATAGTCAAGTAAAGAAAGTAAAAGATCTTAACCTCCTACAGAGTAAAAGCACAGAAGTCCCAGAATTCCAAACTTGAACTTATATTACTATCGTGTTTTAGTAAAAACTGTATTTATGCTCATTCATATCTAAGGCGTATTCTTATATTTACTTGAAGTTAATCAAGATATACAGTTGCAGAAATAGTTTTACTCATATTTCCTCGTAGGTAAAATTGGGGCAGAAAACACAAGAGACAATTTTTAAAGAGGCGGTCGCTACATAATGGTTTTAAAATTTCATTTCTACATGTATGTGGAGGAGGAGAAACAAAGAATAACGACTTCCCATTTGGAAAAAAGTGAAAGTATAGGAATGTTCAAACTATCAACAAGTATTAACTCTACCCACCGAAATATTAAACTAAATGTACATTAAAGACATCCATATTGTTTGTGTAGTAATACTTTGTATTTCTCTTACGATTTACCAGTTATACGACAGTTATTTAGAATATGTATGACTGAAATTTCATGAACATTTTAAGAAAATCACATTTTGCTCCTTTTAGTCTATAAAATAGTGTAAGCCTTCCTGAATCCAAAGAATGCTTAGATAGCATCCGCAAGCCATTTTAAGTGCTCTAATCTGGTTTCAAAGTTTCGTGAATGCTAGTGTTAAATATGGATTCTAATTATTTATCCCTGTTTTCTCGCTACTAAAAATTTCATCATTTTTCATAATTTAAGATGCTCCTTGTGTCGCAGTTTTAGTGTCAGACTAATAAAACTTGATACACACGTTCCCAGAGACACAGTGAATAGACATGTCCCTAGGTTTTATTGTGAGATGCATTTAAGTACACTTTCTTTACTTCAAAACACAACAATTTTAAATTTTGGGCAAAAATTCCATATTCGTAGATTTAAAAGTTTCTGGAGCCTAAATTTAGTGAGACACAGAGCAACCTAGGGAAAATTAAAAAATGGATGTTTTGGGATCCTGTTGTTAAAATATTAGACCAAACTTTTTCTCACAGTGGACTTTTTAGGAGACGTAACCTAAAATAAATGAATTTCACCATATTTTCCAAAATATCAAAGTGAAATTGACAACGTTTGGCTGTATCATATTTGCCGTAAGCTACATCTGTGGTATAAATATTGAGAAGCTAGCGTTATTAGTTCAGGATTTCAAATTTTCAATCATAAGTATTCTTAAAATCAGGAGAACTTCTGGTTTCTTTCCAGAAAATTCAAACACAGTTACATTTAGTTCAATTTTTTTTCTTCAAAATCTTTAGATCAGCTTTCGATAAAACATACATTTTCGAAAAAACTTGTTCATTTATGCGGTACATTGGTTGGGTTTCTGTTGAACCATTTCGTGTGGATACCTTCTTGGCAGATGAGAACCTATAAGGTTTGATATTTACAGGATATCTTGTTTTTGTGAGCTCGCACATCTTTCTGAAAGAATCTAATTTTAATTCTAGGAACCTCAAAACTTGTAACAGTAAACTCTAATATCAAATGCAATTATTTCTCTATCCTTCTGTATACATGTACAGAAAGTAACACACACAGACACTTGCAAGCTTTGTAAATAGCCCAAACACAATTTACCATTTCTTAAAACTTCAAGAGATGAAATACAAAACAACTGGATGAAATTGGAGTTACTGGATACAATGTTATTATATTACACAATTGCCTCAGACCAATGCATATTAAAGTATATACAATTAAGATCTATAACGATGCAATAAAACCAGAGTGCATGTATGGATCAGAAACACTGAACAGAAAAGCAGATATCGAAAATATAGAAAAACAAAAACAGGTATAATTATTAGAAAAAATTAGGTCCACAAGTCGCAAGTGAAGAATACAGACTTAGAAGCAAAACTGAAATAAAAATATATAGAATTCCATAGCGATATTAGGCCACGCCGTGGCTCAGTGGTTAGACCGCTTGGCTCTCACCAAGGCGGCCCGGGTTCGATCCCAGGCGACCGCAAAGTGAGATTTGTGGTGGACAACACGGCGTTGGGGTGGGTTTTCTCCGGGACCTCCGGTTTCCCCCGCCATCTCATTCCACCGGTGCTCCATCTTCATCTCATGTATCATCAGTGTCACCGCCTGCGGTGCCGTATATAGTAAAAGCGGGCGTTAAACACTACACATTTCATTTCATAGCGATATTACGAAACGAATGTTAAAATTTAAGGCTCACAAAACAAATTATGGAATTTTACGAAAATAGAGGTACAGCACAAGTAGACATGAGATGAATTGGTGAAGTAAACGTTGATTTAAAATAAGCAGGAATCATTCAAGACAATACCCTAGACAGGGGCTTCTTTAGAATAAAGCTGCATAAGTGGCAAGTTGTACAAGAGGACACACGAAGAAAAAGATTGGAACAACGTGGGCAGACGAGAGAAAGAAAGCCCACAGCCAAAGAATGAGAGAACTCTGAATTCATAGAAGAGCTAAAAACGTCTATAAGTACAGGGTGAACATAATGTTTCAATGCATTTTCAAGAAAACGTAATACAGGGTGTCTCTAAAGTCAGTATCCATTTCAATGAAGGAAGACAGTGATTGAAAAATCAATATTATTTTGAAGTGTTACACATATTCTAGTGCCCTTCTACATGACCTCCATCTAGCTCGAAACACATACGCCATCTTTCATTAGTGGAACGAAATGTAGACTGTAACATGTCAACCGTAATTTTACCTGTTGCTTCCCTGATACGATTCCGTAACTCAGGCAAACCATTCACTTTGCTAGTGTACACTTTAGATTTGATATACTCCCGTGCACAAAAGTCTAAAGGAGTAAGCCCCAGTGAACGGGAAGCCTACAGCCGAGGTGAACCTCTGCCTATCCATCTCCCTGGAAAGGTTCTGTTCAGGTAATCATGGACGATGTTTGCAAAATGTGGAGGCGCACCACCTTGCTGAAACACAACTGTATCCAGTATGCCATCCTCTTGAAAATGCGGTTCAAGGAACAGTTCTAACATGTTGAGGTAGATGTTACCTGTTAATGGCCTTTCGGCAAAGAAAAATGAGCCATACAGTTTCGCGTTTGTCATACCCAACCAAACAATGACTTTCGATGTATCACGTTCCCACTCCGATATCTCATGTGGTTCTTCATATGCGCGTATTCCGCTGTTGTGTCTGTGCACTTTCCCACAAAAATGGAGAGTGGCTTCATCGGAGAATAAAATGTCCATTAAATTCTCATTTTCTACACATTCCAGGAGGTCATAACTCATTGGCCGACGACGCTCGAAATCCTCGTCCTCAAGATGGTGCAGAATTTGAATGTGATACGAACGTTTTCGTAGAGTAAAACGTAGAATTTTCCACACTGTGTTGCAAGGGACGTTCAATTCCCTACTGAGGCGTCGAATTGATGCCTTCGGACTCCTAACACTGGCAATTTGAACCTACTGCACCGTTTCTGCCAAGACGTGTGGTCGTCCAGGACGTGTCTGATCACACACACTGCCGGTACGCTTAAATTTGTTCACAAGTAGACGAATGTGTGCCCTTGATGGGGCTGGTTTGTGGAATTTACGCGTAAATTCCGCTCTGGCATCTTCAAATGACAATCCGTATACCCGTTTACAAACAATGGCAACCCGCTCTTCTTTGCTAAACATCTTGCATTAAGATACCAGTATCTGAAAAGAAAAGAAACAAAATATTGCGTTTTCATTAAAATGGATAGTGACTTTAGAGACACGCTGTATTAGATTCAAACAAATATAGTTTAAGTAAACCATATGATATGGTAACACATAATCCATGAACTCTTTTTTTTAGTCTCATTCGATATGACCACCTTGCACTTCTATACAGGTTTTCCAGCGATGCACTGCTGCCTCAAACACCTTGTTCAGCATTGCAGGTGTGATGTTGCGCACAGCCTGCCTGATACGCTCCTTAAGAATGTCAATGGAGGTGATTTTAACTTTGTAGACTTGTGATTTCACGTATACCCATGCAAAAAAGTCAGGAGGTGTCAGATCTGAGGAACCTGGCACCCATATTCGGTGTGAACCCCTGCCAATCCATCGACTTGTGGATGTGGTATCCAGGTACTCCCAAATAATCAGTGCGAAATAAGGAAGGGTTCCTCCTTTTGGTAAACCATAGTTTCCAAAATGACATCCTGCTGTAAATGTGGCTGAAGGAACACTTGTAGCATATCAAAGTACGAAATACCTGTCACTGTTTGTTCTCCAAAGAAGAATGACCCATACTCCTTCGATTTTGTCAGCCCCAACCACACATTAACTTTTGGGGTGTTTTGTTACCACTCCATGATCTAATTTGGTTGTTCATCCGTCCACACTCTGCAGTTGTGTCTGTTGACCATGCCACATGTGTAGAAGGTGACCTCATCGCTAAACAACAAATTGGCTTCTTCAACTGCCCTCAACAGGTCGTAACACATTGCTTCACAACAAGCGTAGTCTTCGCGTTCCAGGGCATGTTGAATTTGGAGGTGGTATGACCGCTTTTTTAAAAAGGAAATGCAGAATCTTCCACACCGTCGATTGTGGTATACCCAACTCTCGACTTAATCTCCTGGTTGATGCTCTCGGACTTCTGGTTACAGAATCGCTTCCCTGCTGCACAGTTTCATTGGTCACCCGGAGTCTACCCTTGCACACTGCCTGGTCTTTGAAATTTCTGTGTCAGTAGTCTGACATCAGCCGTTGTAGGACCGGGTTTATGGACTATTCGTTGAAAATTTGCTTGAACTTGCTAATATGTAAATTCCCTCAGACGTGCAGAAACAACAGCGATTCCTTCTTCTGCTAACAGCATCTTTCAGATCTCCTGTAAAAGAAATTAAAAATCAACCGTTTTCTCAAAAAAGGTTCAAGACTTTATTTTCAACCTATACTTTGCATAGTCCTACATGTGCTTCGCTTCGCCAAAAAGTTAATATGTAATATAAACAGTTATTATGAACCTTTCAACGAATTTAGTCCACTGACAAACAAGAATTGCAAGAGAAACGGCCAGAACAAGGATTAGAATCTATGAAGCACTCAGATTCAGAAGTTAAGTTGGGTTTTTCAAGAAATTCTGTTAAACACAAGATAAGCACTCTGAATACCATTTCTTTAATAGCGATAAAACATTTGCGGATCAGATGGTGTTAGGTCGTACATTTCATGACCCTGGCATGCTGCATTGGCATCAATTTCAGAAACAAAAGTTGTTAAGTCAGTCTTTTCGAGTTAGATGTTGTTAAGTCAAGTAGTGGCAGCATTAACCATTTGGTGGTGCAACTAGACTGTGCCACACAAGCTATTCGATATCAGCTGTCGATATATTTTGGATTAGACATTTAGGTATTAGACATTTTTGGACATTCCTCAAGTGCACATTCAGAAAGTTTATCTGCGTTTATCAATACCAGGACATTTTTGCATCCCTACTGACAGAAATGTTTGCAAAACTGAGAAGAAGAAACAATCATTGGATAAAGTCTTAGTCCCTTCCACATGGGTGAAACTGATCAAAGATTCACTACAGAAGAAGCCCATTGATGTTGTAAATGTCAAACATGAACATGATGACACTGCAGTTGTTGAAGTTTTTGACTTCAAACATGCCCTCGACCATGTCCTTGTAAGAAGTATTCCTGAATTCACTTTAGTCCGTGATGTGTATTTCGAAAGAGAATGTGTACCAGAAGTTCGTCACACAATGTCTCCCCCACTTTATCGTCCCCAGTCTCTTTTGAGGAGAGTAGTGAGGTTGCAAGACTTACACAAGGCATGTGATAGTGCGAAAAACACACCAGATAGGCTTCGGAAGATTAAGAAGGCAAAATATTACAATGTTCGTTCACTGCTGGAACATGTCACTCTGCCAGAAGGTACCGTATTTTATGACAAAATGACATATGGACGTGATGTAGGATGATGTGGAGTGATGTTTTGATGTCTATGCTGTATGCCAATCCATGAAGTGCATACTGGATTAGTCCATAGTAGACATGTACTGGTGAGGATAAAGTAATAGTTTATCCATGGCTACATACTATCATATTGTATAATGCAAAAACCCTAGCATTAAGAAAGAGAAGCTGCTAAGTCAAGTGACTTAACAACTTTTCATCCATTTTAAATTAAAAGTTGTTAAGTCCTAATAATAAAATATCCTGTCACACATACTACATATGTCAAACCGTGAGGAACACTTTAACACCGTATTTTGTACCTTCACAGGGACCCATCACATAAAATTCTTTCATTTGTATTACTATTTTGGTACTTAAATTACTTTTGGAAACTTTGAACAGTTCTCCTGCACAATTTTGAAACAGT
>CM060958.1:102542308-102579808 GCA_030765055.1 Mantis religiosa
CAAGTATCACCTCCGAAGTTGCACAGGTATTTATTCACAAACATCATTTTAGGAAGCATTGATATGTTGATCATGTTTTAAGTATTCTTCCACTGAATAATAGCAACTTTCTCTTAAAAATGTTTTTACAGTCAGTTTAAACCTTTTTTCCGATGTTATACTTTTAATGCCATCGGGTAGTTTGTTATATAATAATACTGATTTATGTTCGAAGCTATGTGTGAATAAAGTTGTATTGTGGCTTATAATGCATAGATCTGATTTACTTCTTGTATTATGTGTATGTATCTGCGAATTTGTTTCAAATTGAGCAATTACAATTCTTGTCCTAACTAGAGCTTCATATATACACACAGGGTAATGGAAGTATTTTTAAAAGTTTAAAATATGGTTTACAGCTGGTGGTGAAAGGAATATTTACTGTATAACGATTAGCCCTTTTCTGCAGTCTAAATATTTTTGATACATCTTTAGCATTTCCCCAGCTAAGTATACCATAAGACATTACAGAATGAAAATAAGCAAAATAAATAATTCTCAACACATTTGTGTTTACAGACTCCCTCATTGATTTAATAGCGAATGTAATTCTGCTTAGTTTCAATTCTAGTTGCTGAATTTGTCTTTCCCATTTTAAATGTTCATCTAACCATATTCCTAGAAATTTGGTATTTGATTCATAGAGTAGTGATTTATTCCCTAAATATATACTTGGGAATTGAGCAGTGTTATTTAGTTTGTGGTGAAAGCCTATAGCTACTGATTTTTCTTCATTTATTTTTAGCTTATTTTTTAAAAACCAATTGACAATTTTTGTATTAAGAGTATTATTATAGCTTAATACCTCATTCGAGATTTTCCCAGTCATTAATATGCTGGTATCATCGGCAAAGAGTGTCAAATTGATGTTCTCGCCCGTTTTATTTAAACCTAGACCTAAATCATTAATATATAAGAGAAATAAAAATGGGCCCAATATTGAACCCTGGGGCACACCTTGCTGTACTATTTTCTCTGTGGATGTTTTATTTTGAATTACACCTAAGTTTTTATCTACATAGTCTAGCTGTACAAATTGACGTCTACGTTCCAGATATGATCTGAACCATTTGTAACATATTCCTCTAATACCAACTGCATGCAACTTATCTAGTAGAATGCTATGGTCTACAAGATCAAATGCCTTTGTGAGATCAAGGAAAATTCCCACAGGACACTCTTTCCTATCTAGTGCCCTATACACATTCTCTAAGAATTTGGTCAATGCCGAGGTAGTGCAACTCCCTTTCCGAAAGCCATGCTGACATTGTGTTAAGATATTATGCTTTTCGCAAAAGGAAACTAGTCGTTTATGCATAATTTTTCTTTCACTTTTGAAAATACAGATAAGATAGATATTGGTCTATAGTTTTTTATTATTTCTGTCGAACCTTTTTTGAATAGTGGCTTAACCTTTGAGATTTTAAAAGCATCTGGGAAAATTCCTGAACTAAATGATAAATTCACTATGTAACATAATGGTGTTAGAATAAGATGATGACACTGTTTCAGCAAATGATTTGAGAACCCATCTGAGTCAATGGATTTTTTATCTTTTAGTCCTGCTATAACAGAGGCTATTTCTTCTTCGTCTGTTGGTGCTAGATACATACTGGAGTTAACTTTTTTACTTGGATAGGGAGCAGTGAGGGGATTATTATTACTTATTTGCTTTTGGATAACATTTGCAATTTCAATGAAAAACGTATTGAAGCACTCAGCTGCTTCTTCAGGATCTGTTATTAGTTTATTTTAGTTTGTGAAGCATATGTCAGTTATTATTTTATGAGTGGATTCTTGTTCGGTTTTAACTATATCCCAAATTGACTTTGATTTGTTCACTGATTCCAAAATCTTTTTATTATTAAACATTTTCTTAAAGGCCCTAATTACTTTGTTATAGGTTCTCTTATAAGTATGTAAATAATCAAGATGTGGTAACTATCCTTTAGTTATATTATTTGAAATGGAGTATTTTTGCAGTCTAGTGTACAAATATTTATCTACTAACATCACATCAAGGTCAATCTGTGGTAATTATATGTTTAATTTAATGCATTACAGTCGCAGGTTTATTAGCTGTAGTTACATTGTTTTTCTTTTGGAGCAGAACTATATAAAATAACAATTGAATGACAAGTTGTAAATTAAATAGAGAAATAAAGTGACGCGCCTTTGAAAATATGAAAATACCACAAAGAGAAAGAGTCTCATAATGGCGTGAGATAGAGAATTCCTATGCAGATTGGAAAATATCCATTGTGTGAACACATTCCTATAATATGCAATATCTGATTTGAAAAACTATTTATGCACCTTATCTTGAATGACTTAGGAGACTACAATGAGTTTAATCATTAAGATAACTGGAAACTTTTAAAGTTTTTTTTTCGGATTTTTAGAAATAGCTGAAATTTAGCGAAAAATGAAAAGTTTCTGGGATTATTGTAATTTAACTTTATATTTCACTTATAAGTTGAATATTCATGCTACACATTTTGGGTTTTTAATAGTATAAATTTTAATGGATAAGTGATTGTATCATTTATATAGAATCTCGCATTGAATTTTAAATGCATTCTTACATTCTTCTAAATTACCTTTTTCCCAGAATTTTTCACACATCAAAATGATTACACAAGTCTATGTAACACCGTCCTAGAACGAATTGAAAAGATTCCAGGAATAGCATGCACTAGTGTATGTCAGATCACACAGCTGTTTGTACATTCCATTGTGTTACAACTGCTGTTTGACGTGACTGAACAATAACAAAATGCAGGTATTGTATAGAATACGAGTAATTCTCAAATGTTCTGTGAAGTAATGTAATTGACCAAGTTATGTCTATAGAACACTAACATTTCGTTGAAAACAATTATCTCCTTTTAACTGGTTCGCTATCAAATTTGGAGTGCTTCACATGCGGAGAATTAAATCGGTTCATATAAGAAACAAATAATTCAGATAAAAGTCAGTTTTACTATGGCCATGCAAAGTTAAATAAGAATTTGATGGTGAAAGTTAAAATAATTTAGAGAAGTTTGATCATGGAGTTTAGATATTTTTTCGTAATCGCATGGTATGGAAGCTTTCATTCTGTATAATTAGAATTACTATATGCACGCGTTAAGTTGAGCGCTCAGATTCAAAGTCCTCATTCGGTAAGTTTCGTCTAACTCCGAAAACACAGATGTCAACTTTGAAACTTGAAATGCGCTATACACTGACATCTAGTGCCTAATACGCTAAGCCTTATCATGTGTGCCATATTTCGTTTTGATCAATTTCGAGGTTAATTATCTAACCAGGTTACAACAAAGGTATGTTGTAGATGTTATGGCTCTCGAAAGGGGACACATTATCATTCGTCTACCTCCATATAACTGTGATCTGAATGCAATTGAGCTGGCGTGGGCAAAACTAAGGAATGTCTTCAGAGGATGCAACGTTACTTGTGATATCAGCTCCAAATCTGCAGAAACTTGCTATAGAAACATTATCTTCCGTAATCACAACGCATTGCAGGAAGGTCCAATAGCTAAAAGTGAAATGTTGTAAAAACGATGGTGTAATAGAAAATGCAACACATCAGAGGATGCTAGCGATAAAACTGATGCACCGGACTCGAAGAATCACAAAGTGAACTATTTATAACTATTATAATATCTATTTTCTATTTTTATGTTATATAAATAGTAAGTATATATACAGCTTATCGGATCGAGTTCAATTTACTATTAGTCCACATGGCTCACACTTGCGGCGCATATCTTCGCTTACCTTACAAGCTATTTTTCTGAACTATGTTTTTCAAGGTTGACCACACTGCAGAAACAAAAGAGCGTTAGCTCTCGCTTCTTCCCCTCTGCCCCCACCACACCGTAAATCCAGCGCTCAACTTATCGTGCGCATATAGTATGTGTCTACACAATGTATCTTGGTACATAAGATAACTAACAACACCCTTAGGTTTAGATTCTTACTCTGAATCCCCATAGATCCCCGTAATTTCCTTTTCATACAATTTCCTTCTCTTTCAAACTTCCTTCCAGATTCCGGAGAAGTCAGACAGATGGCGCGTAATTAGCTTTGCAGTACATTGCAGTATATACTTTTTAAAAAACTGTTATTGTGTCTACGCACCAGGCAAAATTACGCACCTTTATATTACGTGGGCACACCCACCTCTCAAATAGTAGGTATATTTACCTGTCGGTAGAGAGAGGCCTCAAAGCTACTTACCATCAGCACATCTAATACGATCGTAAGCCGCTATGGGGAATCGTATATAAACTCGGTCCATCAGCGATGCTATTGATGACGTCAAATTTTGAGCGGTAAAATTACAGATAAATATGAACACCGTGTATTGTTAACTTATACCGCTGTAAACTATCTCGAAGCTCATACGTATAAAGAAGTACTAAAATTAATTTGTAGTAAAACTTAATATCTAAAAAAATCACTTACATTAATATACTCAAATGTATTGAACATTTCTCTCAAAATATTAAAGGAAATCTTCCTCTTCCATCACGAAGTGATAGACTTCATTACCGACTTACAACCTCCAAGATCGTAACTTGGAAGTAGATACAGCATTAAATTCGCTATATTATTCTGAGAGATATCTCCAGCACCATTTACATCTTACAACTTAACACAAGGATTAAAGGCTATCCATTTATCCAAACATGACTTGCAACTTGTAAATTTCATTACATGCTGCAAGACGTGGCCTTCAGCAGTTTCTGATACAACATCGTATCCATCTCAAACGAGAAAAGATAAATCTTGTTTTTATCTTTGTTATTTTATAGTTTCTTCATTAATAATTTATCTGGGTAAGGTTTTTCCGGGGTTTTAGCTTATTCTGAAATATCAATGTGTGGCAACTTTAAGCTCTATGGACCCTGGGCTAATTTGAGCATCATTTCACCCATTTCATTCATCGTCCGATATGACTTAACGTTGGAGGACGTAAACAGATAAAAACTACTAATTTATAGCAGGTAAGAGAGAGTATCTCATTTTGTCCAACAGTCTATTTCAGTGTGTTTGGTCCACCTCTGTAGCGGGGATGGTAGCGTCTCTGCCTCACGTTCAAGAGATCCCGAACTCAAATCTCTGTCAGGGTGAGTTATCTGGATAGAGTTTCTGCCGGAGTTTTCCCTTATCCTGAAAGATGAACATCAGGTAGCTCTAAGCTCTTTTTAGCATATTTAGGAAAAACTCCACTTTGATTTCTCTCTGGTGTGAGTGTGTCTGTGTGTAAGTAGTGAAAACAATAGTAAACTTGTATTTAACTTGCATTTAACTTAAAAATATCACAGAAAAGCTTTCAATAACCTCCGCCATCACCAACTAAATTTTACACAAATCATTTTTAAACATTTTCCAATTTAACTAAAATGGATCTAATAATTTTAATTATGCACCTAAATTAAAACATTTGAATGGTAAATATGGCATATATCTTGAATTTTCTGGGAGTAACCTGTGAAGCAGGCTTGGCTTGTGCTTATGTGTTACAGTGCTACAGCACAATAGTTTACTGAAACGAATGTCTTAAAGTTTACCGGTTATTGTTATGGGATATAATATGTAAAAAGGGATACCCACTACACTTAGTTAAAATTATTCAAAGCTAATTCAGAAATACGAAATTGGTAATGGGAATGGAAGGAGAATAACAAATGAATTTGAAATAAACAAAGGATTGAAACAAGGATGTAGTCTATCTCCAATTCTTTTTAATATATATGGATGAAATTATAATAGAATGGAAAAAGGTAGTGCATGAGGGGATTAGGTTAGGACAAGGAAGAGCAATAAACCCTGTCGAACACCTTATTCACATGCCAAGAGAAAGAATACCAAAACAAGCCTTCAATTACAAACTAAGAGGACGAAGATCAATAGGACGCCCCCTAAAGAGATGGCTTCAGGAAATGTGAGACCGGAACAGGCTTAAGGCTATCCCGTGAAGGAAGAAGAAGACAGTTCGAATTATTGGCTTACTGAAAACAGTTGTGCAGTTCAAGTTATACTGTTATGGTTGATGGTATCATCACGTCTTCTGCGTGCACTAACATGAATTTGGCGAGCAGCTTAATCGGATACCCTTTCTCTAGAAGAAACCTTGAGGTAAAAGTGCAAATCAAGCGATTGGGTAGGTAAACTCCAGAACTAATAATAACATAGTGTGCAAAAGGAGGGAGAAATAATTCCTACACCAGACGTTTTAACCCCAAAGTGTATGCGCATAAGTGGGTATGTGGATGATAAGCAAGAAATGCTCTGTTCTGCTTTCCATACCTGCTCTTCGGTAACAATGATACTTGGAGCAAAACGGGAGTGATAGATTTAAGTTACCTAAATGTGCTAATTAGTAAGCATAAACAAAACGTAAAGCATTTAAATAATGTACTAGATTTAAGTGCTTTAGTCAATATAAACATTGCAACACAGTTAAGCCGTGCATATCAGGAGGCCAGACTCAAACATATTCAGCAAGTTAAAAAAACAGGTATATGCTATCGCGTATAATTGATTGCATTATGTTGTCAATGGAGAAGAGCATTGTCTCTGAGATAGACGATTTAAATGCAAAATACAGGTATTTGTGTAAAGTTTTATTCACATTAAAATATAATAGATACAAAACTGGCAAGGAAACTCATATTATAACACATCAGAGTTTGCACCTAGTGTCATGATCTCGTGATGATTGCAGTGCTGTGAAAGATACCTGGATATCGAAGTCAACTGTTTCAGAAGTTTCTTGAAGGAAGTAGGCCACGAATTGGAACAAATGGTAATCGAAGGTACAAGGCCAGCACTGTACGCCGGATCGATTGCATCTAGATTGGATTTTACGAATACTTGGTGATTCTAGTGTTGCCTTTACTTTGCTGCAAGAGTAATTGCTTTGGACTAAACAGTGCGAGATATCGCTCTGCTTGACAATAGAGCACGGAACAAACTCAAATTGAATTACAGCTTTGTATGCCTACCAGACTTACACTCAAAGTACCTTTCTAATCTCTACTCTTTGCTACGAAAAGGAGATAAACTATTTTATTTCTTTTAAAATATCGCAGGTTTTAGAGGTAACAAAGTAAAAATAAATGAGTTAATGCCTTTGTCTGTCTTCGTGTCTGTATGTGTTACTTTTGAAAATATAACCACAAAACAAAACAAAAATAATATTAAGACTTATATTTAGCTTGTGATCGTTAAGTAGCAAATCTAATTTAGCTACCTTATAGAAACATATTTCGAAAAATTCATCAAAAGACTCAATTACGAGGGGCGTCATAAAGTTTTAGTTATCACCCTTTAAAAATGTCACAGAGAGTTTGTGTTGATATGTGCTTGTTAGTTCTTCTCTACGTAGTCACCATCCAGATTTACACATTTTCCCAGCGTTTCTTGACCTTCCTAATACCTTGATTGTACAAGTCTGCAGAATTCGCTTTAAACCACTCTTCCACTACATTAATGGAATCATGTGTTTCGTCAAATCGCGATCACGCAACCGATTCTTCATTTCCGGAAACAAGAAAAAGTCACTTGGTGCGAGATCGGGCGAATAAGGCGGATACTGTAAGGTCTCAAAGCCACATTCTCTTGTTTTGTCAACTGCAACTTGAGAAGAATGAGCTGGTGCATTGTCAGCCAGAAGACGAACAACTTTGGACAGCATACCACGTCATTTCTTAATCAGAGCTGCTCGTAACTTGTTTAGAAGATAGCAGTAGTATCTGCCAGTGATGATTTGACCCTTGGCAAGAAAATAACTAACGATGACTCCACGACAGTCCCAGAAAACTGAAAGAATGACCTTCCCAATTGATTTTTGCACCTTTGCATTTTTGGGAGGGAAGAATCGGCATGTTTCCATAACATGCTCATGGGTTTTGTCTCTAGATCATACTGATAGATCCAGGATTCATCCATGGTTACCAGAAGATAAAAAAACCATCTTCACCCTGTTCCAACAGCATCAACATCTGTCTTGAAACGTCACGCCGTGTTTGCTTTTGGAAAGGGGCTAGCAAACGTGAATCCCACCGTGCAGACACATTAGACATATACAGTTCGTCATAAATAATTTTCCACACACCACCATAACTAAGATGTGTCTCATTCATGATCATTTGGATGGTTGCTCGTCTGTCTTCCAGTATTAAACACTCCACTTTCTTCACTGTGACAGCATCGTCTGTCATTGACGGTCTACCAGCTCTTGGCTCATCTGTCAGGGACATGTGACTAGTTTGAAAATTCCTTTTGCACCTCACAATAGTATCATACGATGGGCGGTCATTTCCATAAACAGCCGTCATCTCATCATGGATTTCCCGGGCAGTTTTTCCCTTCAAATGCAGGAACTTGGTCACACTAAGAGCCTCAGTTTTCACTATCTTACATCTCAGTCACTTCTGGCACTCACTGTAAAAAAGAAAAAGGACTAAAATCACTGGAGCTACCAACATTACATCCAAAGGGATCAGTGGTGATACTGAAAAATTTTCATCACTCTAGCATAAAAACTACCGGGTGATACTTAAAACTTTACGACACCCCCTCGTATTTGCATTTTTTAAAGTATATACGAAATAACCTTTATTAATGTTTAAGTTTTTATAGTCGGAATGTCATATGATATTTTAGAAGAATCTTTGAAATGCTTTCATTTACTTTTCATTTTCCCCACATGCGTTCATTTGTTACATTCACTTGTGATATTATCGTGTAATCTTTATTTGAAATGTTTGAAGTCCACAAATACATAGTGAATAGAATTAAGTGGATACAAGCATACTCAGAGCGCCATTTATATAGGCAACTTGGTAGTACACATCTCTTGCCTGACGTCACATGCACTGTAGGCCTCCCTCCTGGCTGAAATACGTCACAAATCCCAAAGCTGTCTTCCTCTGGTATTGCATTTTCACCCTGATTGTACCTTTCCAATCTTAGCTTAAATATGTATAGCCTGTGTAGATAGCACAGATTGATGCAAAATTTATCCCCGTGAACTTTGTTCGTAGCAGTTGTGTAAAGTAATAGAATCTTATTTTCTATAAAGAAATGTTCCATATAGAGTATTTTACTCATGGAAACTAAGCTGTATTTTGATATACTTAGTTACGATATAATTTTTTGTTTTATACCACTTTCGCTAGCTTTTCTTTTTGAAACAATTGCTCATAGCATATTCACTTGTTTCTATTTATATTTGTGTTTCATTTTAAATATTCTCTCTCACACGCATACATACTTTTACTTTCAAATTCTAGGGAGCATAGGAAATAAGCTGGGCAACGGAATCTTTCGATTCATAGCCAAGAATTGAACCCGGACACCTGAAACAGACTAGCATGCTAACAGATACAGTCAATTATGCAAATAAAAAAATAAAAACATGTACATATACCTACATAGGCATTTCCTTTACCCAAATCATACAGGATGTTTCTAAACGCCACCAAAAGGACATATCGAAGTACTTGCTCAGCTTCTATGTGGCACATAATAATTTTCACCGCCAGTAGAGCCGCATAGAAATGCTCCAGAATGACTGTGGATTAGGCAGTGACAGGAGCAACGACGTGTGCCTCACGTTGTCGGCGTTCGCAGGTATAGGTCACACATCGTGCCGCGTGCTGTAACTGTTTGTAAACATGCCGGTATAGCTTGCTACTATTAATGTCTTTGGCTTATGAAACCGCAATAAAGAAGCTATTGCTTAATTATTGCTTATGAGTGTTTAACGTGTTCCAAAATTCCGTTATAGCAGTCCATGATGACAAATAATCTGGTGGACATATGCAACTTATACCTTTTAGAGGGAAGTTAATGTTAGTGAGGTTGAGGATGGAATCATTAAATACTAAACAGAAAAGAAAACAACATCAAAGAATTGTAGAAAAATTAACCAAAACTAAATGGCTTATGCAGTAAGACGAGCATTTTATTTCACGTGTTTGATAACATTAAATTAAGCATTTGTAGTTGAAAAGGAAATTGTTGATATTTACAGTAAATGGTTGAAAGTATTGTACAATTAAGATCATAACAAAATGCTCTGAAGTTAAACAAATAAATATTATCATTGATGTAACTATTTTTACAATTAATATTTTAATGAAACTAAAATAATCTGTGTTTGGTGAACTCCCTACAGCTCTTCCATCTATCAAAACCATATCCGTCACTTCGGCGTTCGTATAGAACTTCATATTGCTTCTATTTGCTATATAAATCCGCACAAAATCCTCCCTGTTCAGACGGAATGTGTAGTTTCATACTGAAGAGCAACCTTGCAACTGCCCGAGTTATAAGTCGACTTTTTCCCAAATAACTGCCCTTTGTCCCATTACCTGAAAGGTAGGCTAGAATCACTGATAAAGAGTAAGTATTAATGTTTTTGTTTTCGTGCATCCCAGTAACAACTTTTGAGGTTCGCACAACAGTGGTTCCTGCGCTGCCTAATCACAAAATCATGTAATATTTAATGCTACATAAAATTATACCTAACAGAACTTCGAAGCTGCGACACCGAAATTCGGACTAGTTAAGTTACAAACTAAGCAACGGATATAATCGTTCGGTGTCGTTTTGAAACATCCTGTATTTTTGGCTTCAGCTTAGTCTTTTATTTTCGATAATGCTATTCACCTAAAATCTTAATTCACTATCTGTATGGTCGCATTTAAAGCAATATTATCGCTAATGTATTACAAAATGAAATATTTTGGAGGAGAAGAAAAAAAACTTGTCCCCTCCATGTTCCTTAAATAACTCTACTAATTCAAGTAATCTCTTCCAGATCTTGTCGGGAAACAAGCCAGTTGAAAAGACGATTTGAAATCGATGTTTCGGGAGAGTACATCTCTCACATTATCAGGATATTTAAAGAAATACTGTAACCAGAAAATATATTACTGTATACAACACAAATATCAACAAAGTCAAAGCACTACCAATTTTCACATTACTGAACAAAAGACTGTTTCAGTAAATTAAATGCCGGGTCAGGAGATGGGTCAAACAAACGTAACTACTTAACTTGATGATCAAACTGTGTAGACGTGTGCTTCTTAAGCCGATTGATTTACATTTTTAAGGCCGGTGTACAAGAGGAGCTGAACTAAAATACACCACGATTAAGCGTACTCCTCTCGGAGGAAATGGCCAAAGCCTCCTTAATTCTCCGCTCCCAGTAACTGCTTCATTTTGCCAAGATGGTCATCTCCCGAAATTTGGCTCTATGGTCGTTATCAAAACAATGCTTTGCCTGGCCAGACTTCTCAGTTTGCAGTAAAGGAATGCTCCGCTCATGTTCGTTTATTCTGGTAGCGATGGTCATTCCGGTATGTCCTATATACGGTGTCCCACATTCACAGGGAATGCGGTACACTCCTGGAACTGGGAAGTCCAGTTTGTCTTTCACCGGTCTCAACAGATGTTTAATCTTCGGAAGTGGCTTGTGGATGATCCTGATGTATTTGGCGAGAATTCTGCTGATTCTGCCGGATAGGTTTCCGGTTGCATCTGAAACTACCAGTGGCGGCTTGTACAGCTAGTTAGGTTTGTGAAGCTTACGTAATACTTAAATATTTATTCAAATTATTGACACAAGCAGGTATGCCTGAAATAATTTATTAGTATAAATCAGAAATTCTGAAAGCTTTCTGAGCATTTGCGCTTTAAATTAATAAGATAAGTACGAGTATTTTGATATTCATAGATAAAATGATGTGAGTGGCTTCATTCTTTCCCATTTTAACACTCAAGGAACGTCGGTATATTCAGCATGGAGTCCGACCTTCACACAGCAGCTGAGAGAAGTGAGAGCGGATTGTTTGTACAACCTAATCCTCCTAGTAGGAAGCGGTACGATGTATGTATGAAGCTATTATATTCTGTTTCAATGACTAAGATTTAGTTTCAAGTAGGAATGCTAAGCAGTTTTAGTGCCCTTCCATCTCTAAGCTCCTAATTCGGTTACGTTTGATGCCTAGTGTGCACAAGTTCCCACCCGCGGTAAAACGTCCTTTACATACTAAAGAAAACATCTTATGTCACAGTCTTGTAGAAACTATTATTATAAAAGATTACTCCATTG
Source organism: Mantis religiosa (assembly GCA_030765055.1). Classification (NCBI taxonomy): domain Eukaryota; kingdom Metazoa; phylum Arthropoda; class Insecta; order Mantodea; family Mantidae; genus Mantis; species Mantis religiosa. Next base: position 102,554,490 of record CM060958.1, read on the forward strand.
TCTACTTATAATAATAAATGTTAATACACATTGTCTTACTGCTAATTTCTTGTAGGTGCTAGGAGAATTAGGAAATGCAGTACACTGGGCAGTATGAGGCAGTTTCTCACTGCTATTTTAGTGCCGATTTTGATTTTCAGTTTCTCAACAACTATTATACATAATAAAATGACACTTCTACACTGAATACAGCAATAGTTTATGAATATAGTCCATGTAAAATGGCCTTTTTATGCTAAACATCAATGCAGTATTTCAAGATTGTTAGTGCAATGACAGTATTAAGGTACACCTTTTTCTAAACCTGTCAATTTTAATGGATTTTTATGGGTTTTAATGATTGCATTACTTAACAATTTCCACCTAAACTTGTTTTCCACATCTGAAAATACCTACCTCCAAAAGGTGTACCTTTGAACACAGAAATCATGTCAAAATCTACATAATAAAGTGGATGATGTAAGGTCTCAAAGCCAGCTTCCCTTGTTTTGTCAACTGCAACTACAGATGAATGAGATGGTGCACTGTCAGCCAGAAGACGAACACCTTTGGAGAGCTTTCTTAACCAGAGTTTTCCGTAATTTGTCCAGAACATTGCAGTAGTATCTGCCAGTGATGGTTTGACCCCTGTTAAGATAATCTGTAAGGATCACTTCACGACAGTCCCATAAAACTGAAAGCATGACCTTACTAGCTGACTTTTGCACCTTTGCCTTTTTGCGAGGGCAGGAAACGGGCATGTTTCCATTCCATGCGCATGGTGTTTGTCTCTGGATCATACGCAGATCCAGGATACATCCATGGCTACTTGACGATACAAAAATCATCTTCATCCTGTTCCAATGGCATCAACACCTGCCTTTAAAGGTCACGCCATGTTTTCTTTTGGAAAGGGGTTAGCAAACGTGGAACCCACCGTGCAGACACCTTAGACACATGAAGTTCGTCATGAATAATTTTCCACACACTACCAAAGCTAACATGTGTCTCATTAATGATCATTTGGATGGTTTCTCGTTTGTCTTCCAGTAATAAACACTCGACTTTCTTCACTGTGACAGGATCGTCTGTCGTTGACGGTCTACCAGCTCTTGGCTCATCTGTCAGGGACATGTGACCAGTTTGAAAATACCTTTTCATCCTCACAATAGTGTCATACGATGGACAATCATTTCCATAAATAACCGTCATTTCATCATGGATTTCCCGGGCAGTTTTGCCCTTCAACTGCAGGACATTGATCACACAACGATCCTCAGATTTCTCCATTTTACACCTCAGTCACTTCTGGCACTCACTGTAAAAAACAAAAGGACTCAAGTAATTGAAACTACCAACATTATGTCCGAAGGGATCAATGATAACACTGAACAATTTTCATCACTCTAGCATAAAACTACTGGGTGATAATTAAAACCATACGACACCGCTTTGTATTCATTGGTTCCAAAACAATGTGTTTGCAGTAAAAACTCGATAAATAAAGACTTTTTTATTCGACTGCCCACTTTTCAGTGGTTGCTGCTGATTCCTGTCCGCTATAGTGATGTATTACTCTACTGTCGACTTCCAAGACACATTTAGCTATAACTTTTTTCACACTGCCATACCAACTTAAACGAGTCCTTCCCCTTTTCCTTCTTCCTTAGACAGACCAGTCAATTTTCCGTTTGAGACGTCTCTTCTCCTCCATACATGTCCTTACCACTGGACCATCCGTTCTTCGGTTTTATTTAATCACCGTATCTTCCGGTACCATTTCTGTTCTAATAATATCATTTCTTATATGATGGAGTTGAGATACTTCTCCTTATTTTATCCGTTTCATTGTGCCCTCTAACTTTTCTCTTCCTCTGGTCTTCTAAATCGATATATAAGAACACTCTCTCACATTTCCTTTTCGATAATACGTTTGATTATGGCATTCCTGGGAGGATTATGACATTTTCTATGATAACTACAACGTATTATGTTTATATAGTAAAGGGTTATAGGAATTTCAAAGCACTGGTGCCAGCATGGAAGGAGATATGTTTAAACTGCCTCTAGACTGTAAGAAAAGAGGCAGATAATACTAATTTCTCTCATAATTCGGGTTTTATGATTTTTGTGTTTGTTTTGGAAAATTTATTGAGTTTCTTTTGTTTGGCAATGCTATTTACAGGATGCCATGCCTAGTGTAGCGTACATTCCGAGCATGTATCAGTCTTCAGTTATTAATAAATAGTCACAAAATGGAGACAACAAAGTTTGAACGTAAGTACTTCTAAAAACTACTGGAAAAAAGATTATAAAGCCGCTACCGCAGCTTAACGCATCCCCTATCACCTAACACTCAGACGACGTGTAACCTGATATCATAAAACATTGACACAAACGAATAAATATAAATATAAATGATATATTTATAAATATAAATAAATGACGTATATCAGAATAGACATATGCCATAATGATAGCATATACTCCGGAGACCGCCACAGTGACAAGGCCACTCTACGAAGGTCAGTAAACTCCCTTTGCAATCCCTGTAAACAAACAACCCTACTCTATTGTCTGTTTTGCCCTCAAGGAAAATTTGGCGCCTTCCAGTCAGAAACCAACCCATTGTTAACATCCCATGCGTGCTTCTGACAACCGGCTATAAGATTTTGAAGGTAGCGCAGAGCACATGCCTTCGCATACATTTTTGTAACGGACCTTTAGAGAAAGCGTCTCTGATGTTAGGTCCGAAACTGGAAATTTTGAACACTGATCTTAAGTGGGAATAGCTAAGAGCCAATAGAAAATTGATATTTGTTCGTGTGATTTTGCAAACTCCGAGAAATACCTAGAGTGGGGTAATTCAAAGTGATGGCGGAAAGTAGGTTTTTGCTAGTAAGAACACTTCGGTCCTGAGCTCTACGTGAGACGGACGCGTATTCGGCGCCGCCTAAGAAGTATACTTCCGCGCCATACACAGAGATAAGTGCAATCTTCAACAATCTCTCCAGTCAGAGTCAGCACAAAGAGTAATGTATAGGGAAGACGATAAATATATCCAATTCGACTACGCAGTGCTACTGACTCCGTGCTTCACATCACAATGTTGACAGTGACGCTAAACTCAGCAACCACATCGACGACGACTTAACGGTGGCGAGCGTAGGAGTCTAAGGACTACAATAAATTTCTGTCTACCAGATCCGAGGTGTCATCATTAACCGACAACCAGTCAGGACGCATCCACTCCTAAAGTACAGATGAGAGTTCTCATGCGGGAGCTACATGTCACCTCGTACCGATTATAATCTCCCTTTCCTTAACCTCACCACCGATCCTTAATTGTGAGGCACTGAGCACGAGGGAGAGTTCGACGTGGTTCGCTACGGGCCGGACCGCCTCAAGCTCGAAGAATATGTGAAGTGGAAGGAGAAGGTGTCGTTAGTGAGCGTGTGGTACAACTATGATTCCAACGTTTCAATAATTTAGACGAAAACACTAAATATTTACCACGCTCTGGAAGAGTTAAGGTATGGCATATTGAGGATACCAACCGTTCCACAAACTAGTACCCGTAGGCTTTCAGAAGAACTTGGTGCATCAAAAGATATCATACATCGCCATATTAAGACGCTTAGAAAAGCATGTAGAAGCTGTGGATCTTTAGCTAATGAACTGACACCTCAATAAGCTAAACGAAGAGTGGATATCTGTCGTCAGCTTTTCCGTAATCCCATGTACGATATATTTTTTTTTTTTTGAAAAATTGTCACATGTGATGAATAATGTGTATATCATCAAAACACCCATGCCTTGAAACAGTGTCTTGATCACTGCCAACCTGCCAAAGTCATCGTTGAAAGGAAATCAGTTCGGTCCCGAAATTTTGAAGGAGCGATTTACTGGGAGTTTGTTCCAAACGGACGGGCGATTGTCGCGGCTCTTTATTGTCAACAACTGGAACGAGTTCACGAAATTTTGAGATAGAGTTCCCCAGAATTGCGGAGAACCGAACTGCTACCACACCCAGCATACAGCCCTGATCTCTCACCATCAGCTTATCATCCTTTTCGACCCATGGCCCATTTTCTATGCGGCAGAAATGTTGACATCATTGTAGAAGTGCAAGTGGGTGTTACGGAACTCTTCGTATCGAAAACCAGAGATTGGTACCATCGTGGGATAATGCAAGGGCGGATGAAATATAAACGGGAATTATTTTTTTAAATTTATTGTATAATCAAATAAAAATTCTCATATACAGGTTACGTTTATGCATAGTGCCTTCGATGCATATTTTCTCCATTGGATTGGCAAGTTTTTGATGTCAGCCTTATAGACAGAAGGACACGTGCGGAGCCATTTGCGTACGAACTTTTGTACACTTGCACTATCATCAAACCGATGTCCTCCTAGGTCTTGTTTGCATGATACAAACAAACGTTAGTCACAGGGTGATAAATCTAGACTGTAAGGAGGGTATTCCAGAAGTATGCAATTAATTTTGTCCAGCTTTTCCCGTGTTAAGGTGGCAGCATGTGGCCTCGCATTGTCATGGAGAGGAATTGCTGGCGTTGCTTTTTGCGATATGCAGCTTTTTCTGAATCCAAAATGTGACAGTAATAGGCTGCATTGATTGTCCCTCGTTCGTAGGGGGATCCGTCCCCTTCAGCGGCTGTGTTGCGAGCGCTGCGGACCCTTAGCAATCGTGGTACCTCTGACGTTACTAGAGGAACTTCGGGCCGAACTGCCGAGTCCCTCACGTAGGGTAGTTGTTCGGATTGGGTTGGACTCGTGGGGACAGTGGTTCCCGATACCCGTGGGAGATCGGGTACGTCTCCGGATGGGGTTGAGAGGGGGTACTAGCCTGCATAGCTAGTAGAAGGTGTGCTAAATCACCAGGCGCCCCAACCGAGATTGTTCGGTAGCCTTCCCCTTTGGGGTTGGCGTGCGTAAGTGGCGTAGTGTTTTCGGACCAGATTGGGGGGGGGGGCTGTTAGTCTCTAGGTCTTGCCCTACGGAAAGCCCCACGGAGGCGCTGGGTGCCCTTCGCAGAAGTTCGGTAACTCCCTGGTTTGAGAGGGAGGTCAGCGACAGCTGCCCTACATCGATCCCAATTGTTAATGTTAATGACTTTCGTTCGTGAAAAAAATCTACCATCAAAACGCCTGCGGAGTCCCAAAAAAATGGTTGCAAGCGTCTTTCCAGCAGATTGTGTTGTTTTGACCTTGACTGGACCTGCTGCCCCTCCATGCCTGCTTGCTTTGACTCTGGTGTGTAATGATTCACACATGTTACATCAAAAATCACAATGCGATTCAAGAGATCTTCTCTTTCCACCTCGTAGCGATGCAGGTGTTTCTGACAAACATTCTGGCATAACGCTTTTTGTTCCTGGTTGAGGGACGAGGAACCTAGCTGGCAGACAATTTTCTGTAATGGAGTTAATCCCGGATAATTGTTTGAACACTTTCATAACTCATACCTAAGGAAAAAATAATTTCGGATATTCTTATGCGCCGATTTTTACAATAATGACTTTGGCTACATTTATTAGTCTTTACCTTGTTGCTAGTTTGGCTTACATAATACCCTGGTCTTCTGCTCTGTCAGGTAGCTCTTAACATCCATGTCTCTTTGTTACTTAATTAGCCCCTTTCCTCCCCCTCATCTTCCTTTCTTATATTATTTATATATGTTGTACATTTTTCTTCTATTTTCTGCAAGAACTCACTAATACTTCTTACCTTCTTTTCCTCCCTGCCCGTTAACATTTTTATACCTAGTATGTTCTTCTCTGCTTTCTCCCATTTTTCCTCCCAAACCTTTTTTCTCAACATCGCAACATCCTCGCATTCTGTTACATAGTGTTCTATGCTTTCATTTCCACCACACAATTCACAAATTCCCTTTTCCTACCTCTTATCCCTCTTAGGAATATTGTTCCTTCTCATTCAAGGTAACCCTTCTCTCTTGCCTACTGCAGTAATCTATATATGCTTCTAGTCCCCAATTTCTTTTTATTTGCTTTTAAAATTGTAATGATTTCATATTTTCTAGACTTCCCCATATTTTCTGTCTTTCTATATCTTCTATTCTGCATTTTACCAATTTACCTACATCGCTTGTATACCTTTCCTCTAATCTCGAAATATATCCCATTCCTATTTGTTCCATAATTCCTCCTATCTCTGCCCACCAACTATTTGAATTCACTAATCTGTTTTGCTGTCTCATGGATAAGTTCATAATTTCCCCCTCTTCTTTGGCTAAACACATATACCAAAATTTTATTATTCTTTCCATTATTATTCCATTTCTTTTTGTCTTTGCTAACTCTACTAAAGCTATTTCCCTAGGTGATCTTGGTAAGCCTAGTAGCTCTTTACAAAACCTTCTGTAGTTTTGTTTACCTGTGGCCCCGCCCCCCCCTCCAGATCTCCACTGCATAAAACATAAATGGCAACAATGTTCTCTGCAGTAATGCTTGTCCGCGGTCTCCTCTTATGAGGTTCATTTTCTACAGCTTCTTTTCCCGCCACAAAACTTTTAGCCCATTCATATACTTCAGTCTTCGAAAGTGGTTCTTCCACAAAATGTGCACGGAGCTGTCTCAAATTTTTCGAAGGTTTGGTTCCCTTTGTTTTGGCAAGAGATCTGATAATATTGCGTTGCGCAAGAGACGTGTGCACCTCTTGCATACTCGTGGCGTTCTGACACAGCCTCTTTCACCGCGGTGCGCGCGCGCAGTACCCCTTCTCGAGATATTCCAACCAACATACAAAATCTCTCCTCAAAATTATTATCAACTGCAACGTTATATTAAAGTTCCCTTTTATACTTGATGTGCCATCGTAATCTCGTGGAACGATGGCTCAAGACCATAGAATCTAATAGTCTATACTTTGAAAATTAATTCATTGCTTGTCAGAACACTTTTTAATAATTATTTTTCTACAAAAACAGACATTACCTATTAGAAGTGTATCACCCTATCCGTCCGTCAGAGACTGTTTTCAGACCTCTGTGTTTTGCATTCTTTTTAGTGCCACGCCTGCCCATCTGGTTTCTTGGTGACACTTTCTAGAACAGTAAGCCCACCACCTTTATTTAGACCAGCTTCAATGCATTCTCGATAAAATTCAGAACCATTTTTAATTCCTTAGAAGAACTGCACGATTGTAATGGACACCTTTGAGTGCAGCCTTGTGACATCACTGATCGCACGGTGAGATACAGCCAATGCCGAGGAAATGTACCTAAATTCTGTTGAAACCAAACACCATCCATGATCCCCATGTTTTGTAGTATTGATATAAACTAATCCTTGTCACTTGTCGATAACTGGCCTGATTAAGGTATTAATAAAGTAATTGCGATACATAAACAAAGTAAAAAAGCGCAACGCTGCCATTTATTTCATGGCAGAAAACCACTGGATCAAAACAAAAGCAATGTTTGCACCTGCTAAACAGAATAGCATCAAAAGTTGACAGAGCTTTCTGTCTGATTATCACATATAACCCGGATACAAAGCCAGGAGAATAAACGGAGAATGGCTGGAGGATATGGGTAGTATCGGCATAAAGGGTTGTAACATTCAGATTAATTTGCACATCTGATTTAAATTTAATTAGTAGAAGGCTGTTTCGAAAGTTACGGTGCAGAAACTAATACATTTTCAGAAATTCCTCAAAGCACATTAGTGTATATTTGGAATAGAATAGTACAATTTTCGTAATTAAATTCTGATATATAGGATTACGTTTTAGGTGAAAATACTTAACAGTAAGTACAAGTTCAAGATGTTATTAATTATAAAAGTTTAATCATAATAAATGATTGTGGTTCAATGAGCATATACCATTCCGGAATATTATACTATTTACTTAGCTTTATCTTTGTTTCCCCTGATGAGCGGTTGCCTCTTGTGTTGTCTACCCAACAGGAGTCGTCGGTGATGGTTTTTTTTTGTCGTATGGCTCGTGCAACTTCTGCCCTCTAGGCTTCTCCAGGTTTACCATGATTCTTCTTTCCTTTAGGGGAACACTAACACCTTTTTGTCCTTAATGGGCACTCTCCGAACTTTACCATACCACTCCAGTCTATCAAAAAGGAAAACTGGCTGACATACACATGCTCTTATAATACCGATATCTTATTCTTTCTGAACAGACTGCAGCATCACCTTGAAAATCCATTTCCACCGCAAACAATCTTTGTTTCCGACTTAACAGACTAAAGTTTTTCAATTATATTACATAGTAATAGAAGAATCGGGCTTCATGGACAATCGAACCAAACGGCGTAGAAACAGATGAAGCGAGATATCCTGGTACATCATTATGTTGAAACAAAACACAGTGCCTGGCATGAGCCAGTTATTGACAACTTGAAGATAGAAATTAATTATTATTCTTATTAATTTGCTCCTAATAATTAATACGAATAAAATATAAGTGTGGATATAATTTCTATCCAGATTGACTGTGCAGAGTTTCTTTGTATATATGTGGTATTTCTTTCCCAGGAGAACGCTGGTTTTCATGGATTGCATTTATCGCTTTCTCTCTTACGAGGTAACTATCTCTATGATCATACCTGTATTCACTTTAGAGTTTGACATCGTCTCTGCTCTATGTGGGGCCTGTGTGCGGAGTATAGCTGGAAGTACGCGAAAATGAGTCCAGAATATGCAGGAACGTATAGGCATAATAACACAGATTGTACGGAAGGTATTGTTTATCTCTGACCTACACATGTCATGCGTGAGGAGCGTCGTTCCCCACACCTGGCACAGAGCTGACGATGGATGCCCAGCAGCTACTTGCGGCACTTTAGAGGCTTCAGTTTTGGACGTTACAGTTCTACTCCGCAGCAGATTCTGGGTACACGTGGTCTATATACAGCAGGCATTATACCAGAAAATTTTCAGGAGCGTAGCGGTGAGAGTACAGTGATAGTTCCCTTGTCAGCAGGTTTAAAATCATCACCATCAACAAAGTACAAACTTGGACGCTTCTGGGCTGATCGGAGTTGGTTCATTCCTTTTCAGGTCCAAGTTCATGTGATTTCGCATTGTTAACATTGGTACTGTCAAGTCAGAAGTACATGATTTTACTGACGCCACGATTGTTGGAGAGATTATGTTCCTTTTGCCTTGTGTACGATGTCCCCGCAAAACGACGTCATCCTTAATTTGGCGCCCAAACAGCGGGCATCAAGCGCTCTTTGGTTGTGTAATCATTCGTGACAAACTTCGCCTGGAATGTTCTGTGTCCATGTGCAACAGAGCAACAACAATGCGTAGTATCGGAAACACAGCTTGAGATAACTGCAGAATACATCACGCCAGTTTGACCTAAAGAGAGCGTTATTTGAGAGAGTTATTTTGAGGATTTTATAGGTTTTGCGAGCTTTAGTCTTCCTGTAATCGTCAAAATGAAGACAGAAGCACGCTTGTGTGAGGCTAAACCACATTTATCTAAACAAAATGCCACTAGCAATGGCTTATTGCACGTACAGTAAGTATGCAAACGAATCTCGCGAGAATATCGTACGTATTGCACAAAGGAAAGCTTGAACAGTACAGTTTTTTTAAAGTTGAGAAAGATTGAGAAAATTGTGCATTGTATTCAAATTAATCTCTTTACGCCTCTTTACAATGTCTTAGATCTGCTTATTAAGGAAAAATATCAGAGTCGACACAAACTGTGAAGTTAAATTTAGGTTTCTTTTTAACCTGTTATTAAATCTGGAGCAGTTATTTTAGATACTTCATGGTTTTGTTAAGAATAGCCAAAGAGATTAGTATTTGTAATAAAATAAAGAAATAATGTGAAGTAGGTAATGGTGTAACCATGACAACGCAATATGATAAGAAGTTGTTAAATGTTTTAAAAATTTTGTTCTTCTGCTTATGAAAGCCTTAGCGGTAAGACGTGTTTTGTTTCTCCGAGTGTGTGAAGAAACAATTTTGTGTGTGCATCAAAGATGCATAAGTAGTGTGCGCATGAAAACAAATGCTTCATCGTTGCATCAACCGCTGTTTGTAAAAAAAGACTACACTAATAATAATTAAAATTGAATCAAAGAGTTTCAAAATGTTTATGAGGAATTAAATTTCCATATTTGAACAAGAAAAGTATTATTCATTCTTCTAAAAGTTGTAATTATAACTTTCTCAATTCCGTTACCTCGACCCTGGGAAAGAAAAGAATCTCATTGTTTAAGAATTATTGATACACCTAATTAACCAGAGTTGCAGGACAAACTTCTAAATTTCTTCAAAGGCGAGAAATTAATCTGCATCCACCTTCATCCCAAATAATCCTGATTCAAGATGGTGCCACAATGTGGTGCATCATCATAGCATCTTCAAACATCACATGTGTGTAAAATATAGCTTCAAATCTAATTAATTTTTATTTTCTTTCTCAGAATGAATATACAGCATTTACGTGATGACTTAAACACTTCTGAGTGGAGCGCATGCTTCACATATGAGGCTTGTTTTGATCTTTCTTCGATATAATCAAATATATTGCAACAAAATCATTAAAAGTATGCATTAGCACATTTTAAAGGTAATAACAAAGAAAATACGAGATCTATTTTGTATTTATAGGCTAAGGGTTACGGACAGGGAACAAAGAGAGTATTTACAGCAGGCATCTGCTTAGATATCTCTTACCTTTAGTTATACCAGGTGTGTTTTTTATTTCGTAATATAGTAACTGAGTATTGCAACTTTAAAAAATAATTTACAGTGCCGTAAGAGATTAGTGGACTTAGTAAATTCAATATATGGTTATATGATTGAGCGGGATGGCTCAGATGGCTTAGTCTGTGGCCTGCATTAGGGAGGTCCGGGTTCGATTCCCGTGGCCGACCTACATGATCCAGGGTTTCTTCGGGTTTTTTCCCGGGTCACAGGGAGAATGCTCGGTTGGTTAATTACACCCCCTAAATTTCCTGTCCCTCATCTTCATCTCCATCATCATTTCACATCATCTGTCATCTGGTGGTCTCTTTCAGGGCAGAAGTGTTGGCGGGAGTCTCGGCGTTGTATGGCAGGATGATATACTCTGGGAAAACATGTTCTCCGAAGGCGGGACGAACTTCGGTCTCCGAGCCGTCCTAGTAGGGCTCCGGTAGGGGAGGGTAACCGTTTCCTTCAGCTGTCGATGTGCGGGCGTTGTGGATCCCTAGCACTCGTGGTACCTCTGACGTTACTAGAGGAACCTCGGGCCGAACATTCGAGCCCCTCCCTGATAGGGAGTTGTTCGGATTGGGTTGGACTCGAGGGGGCAGTGGTTTCCGATACCCGTGGGTGATCGGGTACGTCTCTGGACGGGGTTGAGGGAAGCCATTAATATTCCCGCGTACTAGCCAGAATAGCTAGTAAAAGGTGTGACAGATTACCAGGCGGCCCTACCGAGGTCATATCGGTAGCCTTCCCAATTTGGAGTTGGCGCGCGTAGGTGGAGTATCCACTTCCATCCCGTCTTGAGTCCACAGGTCCAGATGGGGGGGCTTGTTAGTCTCTAGGTCTTGCCCTATGGAAAGACCCACGGAGGCGCCGGGCTCAATTTTGGGACAGCTCGATAACTCCCTGGTCGAAGGAGACCCGGTTCCTTGATCCTAAGGGTCCACGACTAATGGGAGTAGAACCTCTGGCATTAACTAACTGTCCTAGTAGGGCGATTCAGGACCACAATAGGGTGGATAACTGGGTATACTTGCCTGCCGAAGAGTTTCTAACTTCTTTACTGTAGTGGCTCCTTGGGGAGGGGGCGCCCCTGTCTGCTCTCACCTCATCCTTCCTACCGGGGTTGTCCCACTTGGGGGTATATGTAAAATAGTCAAAGTTGGGATCTCTTTGTCGAATCTCCTCCGAAGCGTAGTTCAGTCCAGTCGGTTAAAGAGATTAGTGGGTTTAGTACTTTTGCAAACATCCGGCACTTCACACACGTTTCCTCATGGTGAAATCCCGATGCAGTCGACACCATCTTCTCCTTTTCCATTGTTGATTTTACCTTATCACCATAGTAACCAAATGCTTCTAGTCTACGTCACTTTTCCCTGTGGCCAATACATTAATTTTGAATTGTATAATTTTCTGATTGTTATAATATAAAGTCCTAAAACAATTTTATATTATAATTTTATCTTTCTACTAAATTTATTATACGAGATATGTTCAATAAAGAATGATCACAAATTGTTTTTGACAACGTAACTCATCCTCAAAATTCTGATCGTGCTTCTCAAAATAGTAGTCCCCTGAATGCGATGCACTTCTCCTAGCGTTTCTGCCAGTCTTCAAAGACATGCTGGAAACCATTTTTTGAGAGATCCTTCAAAATCGCCTCCACAGCCTTCACTACTGCTTCTTATGACGTATAATGCCTCCCACGAAGACATTTCTTCAAGTTAGGGAATAGAAAAGAGTCACATGGGGCTAAATCCGGACTATAGGAGGGTAAGGGACGCACTTCACGTTGATTTTTGCAAGATATTCAGCAACAACATTGGCAACATGCGGCCGCGCATTATCGTGGTGCAGCAACAAGCCTGCTTTACGGAAATGTGGTCTTTTGCGCCTGATATGGACTTGCAATGTTTTCAGGACATCCCTGTAGTATTGTCCAGTTACTGATGTGTGTGCAGGTACAAAAAACTGATAAACCATTCCATGAATATCAAAGAATGAGATGACAATAACTTTCCCAGCAGAAACAACCACTTTTGCTTTCTAGGGGGTTGTTGATGAAGGAGTTTTCCACACTGAACGTTGATGTTTGCTCTCAGGATCAAAATGATGTAGCCAAGTTTCATCAGCAGTGATTACGTTTGAAAGAAGCAACGGATCTTCCTCTAACATCAACTTTAACTGCATGCAGACCCATCGCACAGAAACACGTCTCATGTGTAAAGTTTATCTCACCAACGTGTGGGTCGCACCCAATGAAATGTTCAGTATTTCAGAAAGTCATCTTAAGGTAATTCGTCGATCCTCTCTCACAATGGCAGCAGCAGTGTTGATGTTTTCTTCCGTAAGAGCAGTACAGTGGAGCACCCAGTCCACCTACCTTTTAAATTGACTGTCTCTCCTCTTTAAAAATTTTAAACTACCTTCGAGTTGTGCTGTAGGGAAAAACAGACTCTCCATAGGCCTTCTGTAACACTGTATAGGCCTCAACTGAAGATTTGTTGAGACGAACGCAGACTTTCAAAGCTGCATATTGTTCCTCGCATTTCATATCCATTGCAGCGGTAGACGATACTGAACATGTCTGAACTTGCGTGGTTCTCACAGTCGGGAACCAGGAGTACTAACAATGAAACTACTACGGCGTGTTTGTTTCACATTAAGATAACAGAATATAATATTGAATTTCAGTGCGAAATATTATAACCGTAAAAAATATGATAATTCTTTATTGAACAGCCCTCGTATTTATCATTCATTTAGATTGAAGTATTAATATTTTTCTTCACCTGCTTGTGACCTACTCTATTCAGTCATGGCCGTCTATAGCTCATATTAATTTACAACAAAGCATTCATCATTTTAAGGATATTAATATGTAACTTAAGATGATAAATTAAGCACTGCTCTAACATTTGATATATTAACAACATGATATGCATGCTTCTGTCTGTTAAAATGTGTTTTAAGTAATAAATGAATAAATGAGTGCAGATGTGCTACCTTACTTCAATGTTTTTCATTACTGATAATATCAATATTTGCGCTTTAGCTTAAGCTTGGTGCAGTATCTACCTATTTGCCTGCATACTTTAAGCCTTCAACGTCTATTGCATCGAGCTCTATTCATTGCCATATATGTTGTCTATTAAATCCTTACATTCCTGTATGCACTATCTTTGGTTTAAATACAGCTTTCAGTTTAGGCGGCCACGTCGTGGCTCAGTGGTTAGACCGCTTGGCTCTCACCAAGGCGGCCCGGGTTCGATCCCAGGCGACCGCAAAGTGAGATTTGTGGTGGACAACACGGCGTTGGGGCGGGTTTTTTCCGGGACCTCCGGTTTCCCCCGCCATCTCATTCCACCGATGCTCCATCTTCATCTCATGTATCATCAGTGTCACCGCCTGCGGTGCCGTATGTAGTAAAAGCGGGCGTTAAACACTACACATTTTCAGTTTAGGCTTTCGTGGGATTATAGAATACATAGAACAGAGGGAAAACAGAAACATTTTACTGATATATTGCTATCTGGATTTTCAATTTAGATCATTGTCAATATTGATACCAAGATTTTTAATTGTGTTTCTGTATTCAACAGATATTGCCTATAATTGCATAGGTATTGGGTACTTAATGCAAGGACATACATGAGTAAACCGTAATATTTCCCTCGGTCATAGAATCAATTATTGGAACATAAAAATGAAAAGAAAACAACAGCTATAATGGAACGTTATTTTGAAAACCGCACACCCCCACCCTCTCGCCGCTCATAATGAACGCAACCCGCCGTAGCTCTCGAATTACTGTTTCCATTCTTTTGTTGTCCCTATTATTAATCGTTTCTCTATGGCACTTGACTATGTATAAGCCTCACCGCAGGATCGTATTACTAAATATAGCGTGAATGTGACAGTAGTTAATGTTTATTTTTATTATCAATAACACAGGTAGGCCAAAGGTATCACTTTTATTGAACACAAACCAGCAGTTGTGAACAACAAACAGTGACCTCTCTGATGTTGCAAGTTTAATCATTTCTCTACGTTTCAGCATAAAATAACAACAAAAAGTGAATTTTCCGGCTGTCTTTTGTTTCCAGACGTTATTGACTTTTACTCGAACTATTTATCTGTGACTCGAACTAACCTACAGTTTTATTTGATGGACAAGAACAAGAGGCGATGTCATTCTTATTTCATTACACCATATGTCATGAAAAAAGGAATGTATGTAAATTTGTTTGAAAATTAACTTGCATTTTATTTATAAACAAATTACATCAGAAGCAGGTTGAATCAGCTTAATAAAAACAGCGTTGCTAACTCAATTACCAAACAAAAGACAAACGCTAAATAAACGCTTATTGCAGCATTGGAAAAGAGTGTTCATGCAAGTTCATGTCACATGCTGCCACGTACTCCCTCCCTCGTGACAACGTTGAGGAATCTCTTTGGGAAGCGTACTTTACGTCCTGAACATGTCCAGATGTAGATTTATTTGAGAATTTACTTGCAATTTATTTATAAAAATTAAATCAGAAGCATGTTGAATCTACATGATAAAACAGCGTTGCTAACGAACTAAGAAACAAAAGACAAACGCTAAGTAAATGTCTATCGCAGCATTGGTAAAGTGTGTTTATACAAGTCAGTGCTATATGCTGCCACATGTGACAGTAAAAGAACAAACTGAAAATGACAAACGAAACAATATTTTTAAAGTGGACCCGCAAGCCACTTAGGGTTATTTAATTAAGCTATCATTAATAATTTCTGAATCATTTATGTCAGAAAATTCCATTCACAGAAAAATAAGCACTTCAAATGAAAACTGGATAAAAGAAATTCTCACAGATTTATAAAAAAGGAACTAATAGCTTGGACATACAAAAGTTCCTACATGTTACAATAGTGCCAATCTGTACAAAAAATTTTCCCTAAAAGGAACAAACGAATAGTCTGAAATGTGTAGATGTTATGAGCATTTCTGTAAAGTAGTGTAGAATTTACAGTACAAAATGACATTACAGTAACAGTTTTACAAAAATATTTAAAATATAAGTATTATGTTAAAGGTATCGAATTAAAAAGGGAATTCTGATTAAACAATTAATGTATTTTATGGTTTTCCAACATCTAGTCTCCTCTTAACCTATTTAAAATGTAATTTCTACCAGAAAATTTAGAGTTACCTCAGTTTCTTTAAGTTTATGTCTAAGAAATTAATATGTTTGAAGACAAGGTTATGAGAAACCATTGATCTTTGAAGATTCACGGTTGGTGTTTGTTGGAAAAGATAGCCTCACCACAGAACTGAATTCTGTTTATATCTCTGGTAGATTTTCCACAGTAAGAACCCCAGTGTAATGGGGAATACAAAAGGTTACATAGGAAGATTTTTATAAAGCATTCTCGAGCCTCCTTGTTCCTTTTCTGTTTCTCCCCGCCTAGGGAACTATCTGGCCTGCACAAAAGTACCTCGAACCGTACAACTACACGGTACATGTAAACAAAAGCCCAGAGACAAAGGGCCCCTTTGGCCGCTGGTGAAGTACGTTGTCTAGCGGTGTATCATATAACTCGTAGAATACATCATGTATAAATACTTTATAATGACTGCATTTTACTTTTGCTTCCAAGTTATCTCTGTATCATAGCTTTGTCTTCTACTCAACAATGAGGTTCACTGCACTAAGGCCAGAGCAGATATGTTTACTACAGCTGACAATCGAACAAGTTTCAGTCATTAATTTGCACCATTCATGCCTTAGAACGTATATGAGATCATGAATACTTGAGTTAACTACAACTCAAATAGCATTCGCTCTCACTTCAGTCTGTTAGGTATACCAAACTGGTTGGAGTATCACTTCCGGTTCGAAAGCGAAGAATGCTTTGCTGTACTCACACTGGCATTGTTTCTTGAGCTATATGGGATACAGCATTATTTTAATTCTAATGTCAACTAACATATTGCGACTATCCTCCATTGTCACTTCATATCCAATTCTATTACAAGTACAGAGGCCAACAGAAGTATTCGAATAGTATAACATGTAACAATGCACGTACTATAAATACTCTAATATTTATTTGGCAGCGTTGAATTGCTAAACATGTAAACATTAACCTTTTGTGTCTCGGTAACAATATTTAAAATATCACTTTGCATGTATTTATTACACAATCTTTACTGTATTTATTCTATTGGCCCAAGGAGACAATTCTGGCACAGAGGAATATCGTGATAAATATGTACAAACAAAACAAATCTCTCTGAAATTGCCAAAACAATTAACATAAGCAAAACTACAGTGTTCTGCAAATTCAACGATTCAAACAGACAAATTCTGTTGTAAATAAACCTAGAAAAGGCGCTCCTTCTAAACTCACCACCAGAGAGAGGAGGCAAATAATAAAAATGGTGAAACAGAATCCGAGAGTCACTGTATCTGAGATTAGAGGATGCCTTGAGCAATATTCTGGCACTGTGGTTCACACCAGAACAGTTGAACGGGGTTTAAATAGTACTGGGTACAATACCCGCGTTCCTAGGAAGAAACCATATGTTAATAAGATGAATAAGGGAAAGCGTATAGAATTTGCTAAGCAGTATGTGGTGAAACCAACAGAATTCTGGGATAAGGTTCTCTGGTCGGACGAGAGCAAATTCTGCTTTTACAAAAGTGATGGACGTCTTAAAATGTGGAGACTGCCAAATGCAGAATGGGAACCTAAGAACACGGTAGCTATAGTGAACCATGGTGGCAGTAGTGTGATGGTATGGGGCTGTATAGCTTAATCTGACTTTGGGGAACTGGTGTTCATAGATGGGATCACGGACAAATTCGAATACAAGAGCATTCTTGAAAACAATCATAAAAAGAGTGCAGAGAAGCTGGGGTTAGGGCATGATTATTACTTCTAGCAGGACAATGATCCGAACACTGCTGAAATTGCAAGGCTGTGGATCGTGTACAACACTCCTCATACTTTGAAGACACGACCTCAATCTCCAGATTTAAATCGTTATAGAGAATTTCTGGAAGGAACTCGAGGAGCGTGTGAGGAAGCATCACATTAGAGGCAAGGACCATGTGAAGGAACTTCTTGAAAGAAATTGCAGAAATATATACTCTGCAGTCACTAAAGAACACATACATACAATGCCCAAACTATTATCAGTAGTAATTCAAAGAAAGGGGATGATAGCTAAATACTAGCTGTACTCTGTTCGACTACTTATGTGCAGATGTCAAGTAACAGTTTTATTTCTCCTTATAGTGCAAATTTGTTTCAGTTGCTATTCATGAGTTTATATGTTTAATGGAAGACTCAAGTTTATTTTGTATCAGTTGTATTTACTTATGATTACTCTGCATAGCTTTAAAATAATATAAGTAATAAATATGTTAACGTTCGAATACTTATATCAGTCTCTGTACATCGAGTCGAACAGCTCAGGAGTTTCTCGAATTCAATATGCATCTTTTGTTTGTAATACAGTTTACGTTGGAGATGGTATATGTGGTACGAAATTAAAATTAAATGAATTTAAATTGAATGATTTTGACACGTTCCTTAATTTTGTTTTATAATTATGCTACACACCGACACGCAGCCTCTTTCTCGCATACAGACACACGAAACAGAGGGCTTTAAAACATATATTTTCGGTAGCATCTGAAAAGCTTTGGTGAAATGGAATTCTTTTCCTACCTTGCTATAAGAGCGTAGGCTAGAGAAACCTTAGATCCCAATTGTTACCGAAATCTCTGTTACTGAAACGTGAATGGACTGATCACAGAGATGATTCCATCACTTACTGTGCACCTCAAACCGCTCTGGTCCTCGGAATACTTCACATGATGTTCATGGGTGATGGCTTGTATAGAGTCAACTTAAATCGCCAAAGGGCCGGTAATTGAACCACATATCTTTAGCGAAAGAAACCACTCAGACAGAACCGCCCTTTGGACTGCGTAATGTAAGCTAGCAGAAGTATGTAATTGCGTTTTCATTAGAAGTGTTACATAGCTTCGATATAGTTATTCAATAAGTTGTTCATCTTCTAAAGCTTAATTAAATTACCGAAAAATTAAAGCAGAGAAAGTCACCAAAAAGTAAAGAAAGGCACAAATAAAATAGGAAAATATATTTTAAAAGTTAACCAAAATATAAAATAACACCTAAAGCTTTCCTGGCGACAAATACGCTCAAGTTGTTCTCGGGAAGCAAGCCAGATGAAAAGACGATTAGAAATCCACGTTTCGGGAATATGCATCTCTCCCATCGTCAGAATATTTATCAAATGTTATAGCCACAAATGATTCACTGGATATAACACAAATATAAACAAGGACAACACACTATGAAAATTCGCATTACTGAACAATGTAAATTAAATGCCAGGCCAGGAGATGGCGTGAGTATAGAAAATTAATTGGGTGAAGGAAACGTAACTAATTAACTTGATTATCAAGCTGCTTTGATCGGGGCTTCTTATGTCGATGGATTTCCATTTTAAAGGCCTGTTTTCAAGAGGAGCTGAACTGAAATCCAGCATCACGATTTAGCTTGCTTCTCTCGGAGGAAATGGCCATAACCTCCCTAATTCTTCGCTTCCAGTAACTTGCATTTTGCCAAGATTGTCGTCTCCCGAAAGTTGGTCGTTATCAAAACAATGCTCTGCCAGTCCAGATTTCTCAGGTTGCATTAAACGTATGCTCCGTTCATGTTAGTTTATTCTGGTAGTGATGCTTCTTCCGGTTTGTTCTATATACGGTGTCCCACATTCACAGGGAATGCGGTACACTCCCGGAACCTGGAAGTCCAGTTTGTCGTTCACTGATGTCAACAGATGTTTAATCTTCGGAGGTGGCTTGTAGATGGTCCTGATGTTGTATTTGGTGAGAATTCTGCTGATTCTGCCGTATAGGTTGCCGGTAAAAGCGATGCAGGCTTGCCTGACGCTTGCTCTATTACAGGTTTCCCTTTCCTAGCTCTGGTGATTGAGACCTCAACGTCATAGCCGTTTTGACGGAATGTGAATATCAGATGCTGTAATTCCGGTTTTAAGTGGATGGAATCAGAGATAAACAAAGCTCTGTGGGCTAGTGTATTGAGAACTCCCAGTCGTTGAGACTTATGATGAAAACTATAAACGTTCAGATAGAGATCGGTGTGTGTAGGCCAAAATATGATTTTGTTTTGCCAAAACGTATAACCGTGGAGAAAAATATCTAAAAGTACTATGAAATACAAAGGTTTAGAGCTAAAAAATATTAGCTACACCATATCTCTTGAATGGGTAAAAAATAACTCTTTTGTACACATGTAATGATAAAATAGAAAATGAACTACACAATTTACACGTGGTTTAAAAATGTCATTAAATATGAAAACGTTACACCTGACGCCGTATTTATAAGCAGTATGGTTGAATACGATCTTAATAATGAATAAAGTGGTAATTAAATTATAATGAGGAAGAAATGTGAATGAATTTAATATAATGATTATTACGGGTAGATAAGTTCATGAAACGAAGCAACAGTATTTAAATTCAATTACTGGATGCGAGTAAATATTTTAACTCGGAGCTATGTTATAATGTTGCTGTCTATATGGACAAAAATGTCACTTCTAAAGGTGTTGTCACGGGATGGGTCCAAACCTGGCTCAAACCAGCATTTCCGGGAAATGTCCAAGTGTTGGCGGTTCGCTAGCTAGAGTGGGTTTCTGAGAAACTAACCGGAGGCGAGGCTATATCTGTTTTTGGTAGGAGAGATGAAGTTCTAGAGTCAGTCTTCTGGTCTGATACGTGGTGCGGGGCAGACGTGTCTAGCCGACCCTTAGAAAACGTAGAGTTACAATCAGTAGCGCGTATCTTATAAAGTGAACAATATCGCTCAGCAGTGAAGTAAGAGCCGAAGTATATTTTAAAAATAGTGCTAGTGATTTATTCCACTATATAAGGTGATATACCAGTCAGTTTTATTATATGGGAGTGAAAGCTGGACAGTGTTGGATAGACATGCAAGTAGATTAACAGCAACACAGATGAAATACTTAAGGAGAGTAGCTGGATATACAAAGTGGGATCAAGTTAGAAACGTAAAAATAAGAGAAAAGCTAAAACAGGAATGCATACTGAAGACCATGGAAAGAAACCAACTAAGATGGCTGGGACACTTAGTAAGGATGAATGAAGAAAGATTACCTAAAAGAATATTTGAAGCAAGAGCGGAGGGGAAAAGAAGAATAGGAAGACCTAGGATGGAATGGAGACAATATATGGAAAAAGTGGCAGTCGGACATGGGACGACATTGAGAGGAATATACAGGTTGGCGCAGGATAGGGTCGAATACAGAAAGTGGCTGAAGGAACCCGACGTCTAACGGCAGCAGGGAAAGTGAAAGAAGAAGAAGAAGAAGAAGAAGAAGAAGAAGAAGAAGAAGAAGAAGAAGAAGAAGAAGAAGAAGAAGAAGAAGAAGAAGAAGAAGAAGATTTATTCCACCGTGGTAGATTTCAGCCACTCCGTATAGCTTAACCGTGATAGTGGAAACCTACAGTCATTGGATCTGAATATGCCGGCAACTCATGGTGAACTGTGAGCACGGAACGAAGCTAAGAAATAAAGCAATTACAAGGAACTGTGTTGTTTTCATCGTCAACCTATCTCACGCATACCCTGCAGATAGCGTAGTCTCAGTCCCACTGACTAGTCAGGGCAAAGGAAGATAGCTTATAGAGCTAATCTACTAGACGACCTGACCATCGGGATTCAGGCTGCTGATATCTCATCAAGAGGGGCTACTACGCGGGGCAGGTTGTAACAGCAACGGACGGTCCGCGTCAGGATTGCGTAAGCAGAAACAGGGGAGGCGACACACCTAACATAATAGACATAAGTAGCTACTAGTAACTCTCTTTTCTTTTTAATTCTAATTCTAATTTGCACGGCAATGTCGGTTCTGAAAATAAGTACCATTCAAGAACAAAAGACGTTTAAATCTTGCTCGACACGTCAGAAAATTACTATGTTATATCTGTTTTTTGACTTGTTAGATAGATGGTTTATATTTTATAAATGGTATCAACGACACCTGCCCCAATATAAGACGCGGAAAGTCTGTTAGTTACAAAGGGAAATTATTTTAAAAGCGCTGAATCATACGTTAAAAAATATGAAGAAACGTTCGTATTTTCATAAAATATGAACGTCAACATTTTAACATTCATAAAATGTTTTTTACGTTATTTACATATATTTTACATTCCCCTAATCTTAAAAATACTTGTCCACATAATCATAGCAATGATGGTGGGTGACTCCGTGGTTTTGGACGTCATATTTTGGAGGTCGTCGAAGTGGAAGTTCTTCATCCAGAGGTCAGTGAATGGTGGCTTTCAGTAACCTTTACAAAAGACACATTCTCCGTCGCACATTCATCCTTTCTTGTCTTTTTTTATTTGTTCCACTTATACTCCGCCTTTAAGAGAAATGGACATATCGGCGGCCGTTCTCCTTTGGAACATATCGAAGGTGTTAACTCGTTTTCGTTGGGTTTTAATCATTAGATCAGGCACACATTCACACTCTCATTCATACTTCAAGATTCAGGGGAAGATGAGCAATTATCTTGTTCAGAGAAAAATCCCCACTCCCCCCGCCGGGATTATAATTCCTCCTCCTCCTCCTGCTCCTCCTCCTCCTCCTCCTGCTCCTCCTCCTCTTCCTGCCGCTGCTGCTATTATTTATTGTTATTATTATTATTATTATTATTATTATTATTATTATTATTATTATTATTATTATTATTATTATTATTATTATTATTATTATTATTATTATTATTATTATTATTATTATTATTATTATTATTATTATTATTATTATTATTATTATTATTATTATTATTATTATTATTATTATTATTATTATTATTATTATTATTATTATTATTATTATTATTATTATTATTATTATTATTATTATTATTATTATTATTATTATTATTATTATTATTATTATTATTATTATTATTATTATTATTATTATTATTATTATTATTATTATTATTATTATTATTATTATTATTATTATTATTATTATTATTATTATTATTATTATTATTATTATTATTATTATTATTATTATTATTATTATTATTATTATTATTATTATTATTATTATTATTATTATTATTATTATTACTATCATCCATCGATCAGCAAGTATGCTTTACAGATATTTGTTATTGAGAAAGTTAGCAAAAGTATACATAACAATTGAGGTAGCCATGAACGACTCTCCTAGCTAAATATGGCAGGATCACTGTAACACAAATTGAGGACTTTAAGTTTGATAGTTATCACTCGTCTGGGTCGTCTGTACTGGAGAGGTCACTCAGGAGAAGATGTTGTGACAGTCTGCGTTTGAGGCGAGTTGGTTGGCGAGGGCGAGCGCCGAGATTGTATGTAACAGCTCCAGGGATCTCCTGGAGATGGTTAAAGGTCATGCCAGCCGGTGGATGTACTGAAGAACAGGTAGAAGACCAAACTCATGATGAAGTTGTTGGTTTCTGACGAACCATGGAGCATTTGTAGCTATACGGAGCACACTGTTTTGTAGTACTTGCAGTCGGCGGAGATTAGACTTGTTAATGCCACCCCATACTGGAGCTGCATAGGTAAGAGTAGGACGGACTAGAGATTTGTAAAGAAGAAGAGAGAATTCATAACCAAGTGAGGTGCGCCTGTTGAGTAAAGGGTACAGTTTTGATAGCTGAGCAGACGGAAGTGTAACAGACCGACAGATGAGGGCGTTCCAAGTAAGTCGAGTGTCCAGTCCGTCCCGTTCAGCTGCCGTGGTGCCAGCGCAGCGAACCGTTAGAACTCGTGGTACCTCGGCCGTTACTAGAGGAACCTCGGGCCGAAGTGCTGAGCCCCTCCCGTTGGGGTGTTCTTCGGATTGGGTTGGACTCGAGGGGGCAGTGTGTTCCCGACTCCCGCGAGAAATCGGATACCTCCGGCCAGGCCTCGTCCGCCCGTAGGAGGTAGAGGGTTGACTAAGAAGTATTGCAGAGCTAGTAGAATGTGTGCTAGATCACCAGGCGGCCTCACCGAGTCTTCCCTGTGGGGTTGACGCGCGTAAATGGCGTATCCACTTCCACCCCGTATTGACGTTGTTGTCGATGGGGGCGTTTTAAAAAATCAGGTACTGTCCTATGGGAAGAGCCCCGGAGTTTTCCATCACTCCCGAGTAGAAAGAGGCCAGGGTGTTCGGGCTTTTGGGTAGATCCTCTGCGCATAACATAACGTCTAGTAGCACAGCAAGATACTTTACTGGCATACTGGTTGGTAATCATAAAAGCTGTTCCCGCCGGCAATTGAACCAGGAACCTTTAGCAGGGCAGGCAGGTGCTCTACCGACAGCTACGAGGCCAGCCTTCCCTTTCTTATGAGCAAGCATAGGCTTTTAGTTTGTTCTACAGTTATAATTCGATAAACAAAGTGCCTAGAGGATGTGGACGATTTGCCAATTGAAAATAAAACTTCTATTATGCGTATTTAGAGAAATTTAGTAACAGTAATATTCAAATTTTGAGGGATTAGATTCGGAAGCTGTTGCTTCAACCTTGAAGGCCCGGCTATCGTCTATTGTTGTTTCTGTTGCAGAAGCTATGAACCTCTTTATCAAATGAAAAAGAAGCAAAGCTACAGAAAGCGAATAAGCAGGCAACTACATTCACTAAAGTAAAAGAAAGCAACGGCACATTCAGTGGATTCAGGCACCACAAAAAACCATACAATAAATTAAAAAACAACTTTAAAGGAAAAACAAATATCACCTTTGCACCTGCAAATAGATACTCAGTATTAAAATTGTTAAACTCAAAAGTAAAATATGAAATACCACTAATCAATATGTTTAGAAAATGCCACATAAATTGTAAGAATTGTAAAAAATGCTATACATGACAGACTAAAAGTAACATAAAAGCCAGAGTCAAAGAGCATTTTAGAAACATCAAATTGAAAACAGAAGACAAGACACCAATAGTATTTCACTTCTGGAACGAATGCCACAACCTTGACCCCAAAATCAAAATTATTAAAAAGGCTGATAATCCAAAACAAACTGACATTTGGGAAAGCATTTTAATATGGAAAAATAAAGACAAAGAAATTAACTTTGAAGTCTCGCCAATCGATAATTTGACGCATCTTCCACTACGTTCTGTTTACAAGATGTTAAGGTTAAGTTAACGCCAATTAATATAATGCCATACCCTGAAGCACATTAGCTATCCCAACCAGAACTTGTACAGCGATGCTCGTTTTGTTTCTGATTCACAAAATATCATTCCCAATGTTGCACTCATTTCTGTACCACATAACGTGAATCTAAACTTTCACAAATGGTAAGGCAACAACAATGACACAATCAGATTTCATTTTTTTTCTTTTTTCCAGAACTTGTTTCAAATCAGTTCAACAGGGCAGAAGATGAAGATCTAGGGCACTCAGTGCACCACTACATTTAACATTAGCTTTTATAATCAATAAAGCGTAATGCTTCTTTTTGTGACGGGGAATCGAAGTGGGTACTTG
>CM060958.1:102584808-102752308 GCA_030765055.1 Mantis religiosa
AGCCATTTTCCATTCTTCTGGTAACTGTAGGCTGGATCAACAAATACGTATTTTTGTGTTCAAAATGTATATTCATATTATTAATACATATTAATATCATACTTAACGAAGCGCTAACAGTACTGTCATTCCCAATACATGTGGCGGCGGAGTGATACGGTAATTTCTCTCGTTGGACATAGTATACAGTCTTTTATTTCTGTACGATGATTTACCCAATGCGTCGTAACACAGATTGATAAATAGCTTTATCAGCGTCCTTCAATTACACAATTTTGAATGAGATATATTTTTGTAAATTTCCACATTATAAAAACTACGTCGTCTTCTTTCACGTCCGTCCTCGGTCGCGTTCTGACATAAAGTGACGCTTTCTTCTTGCAAAACGAAGAATTTATTGATTTTACCGTCAATATGGTACCCAATTTAACATTTTTATTGGTTGTGTCATTCTTAACAACCAATACAGTATTTCACATTTGATTAATTTTATAATTTGCCTTTTAAACTTAATCTGAAAAATCTTACATTCAACATTATTTCAAATAAAAGTTGTCTGAACTTATCTATATAAATAAAACGAATTCGGATTAGTTAGTTATTTATTCTGCAATTGCGGATGGAGTTTAAACACAAGAGTCATAAGTAAGTTAATCAATTTAAAGCTTTCTGATAAAAAGTATATTTTGTCTTTTTGTGGTGTGTAAATACATAAAGAACAAGTGACGTACGAGGCGTGTCCGTAAAATAAGGTCTCCAATTTTATTTAGTATAGAAAACATGTTTATTGTCAAAGAATGCTACATTGATGGAAAGGAGGAACTTAGAGCTATTTTTCAACGTAATCACCATTGCAATCGATGCACTTTTGCATGCGCTGTGACAGTTTTTGTATACCCTTGTCATAGTACTCTCCCACCAAGTTGCGCAGGTAGCACCCAATCTCGTTTTTCAAATCATCGTCGGTCTGGAAATGTGTTCCACCCAGGTGTGACTTCAACTCAGGAAACAGAAGATAACCACTAGTTGCTAAGTCTGGACTGTCCCATCCGAACTGGGCTAGGAAATAAGCCGTTGCATGTGCAGCATGCGATAATGCAAATGTTCGGTCAAAATCTTGTCAATCGTAGTCTTACTGACTTCAGGGATAAATTCGCACAGCTCGCGAACTGACACACGCCGATCTTTAAGCATTTCCTGCTCCACTTTTGCAATTGTTTCGGCTGAAACTGAAGGCCGACCAGAACGCTGCTCGTCATGGACGTACGTCCGTCTTTGATCTCTCTGACCCACTTTCGCACATTTTGACATCCATACAATCTGGCGCATAAACTTCGCATAACTGACGATGAACTTCAGTGGGGGTAGTGCCCTTAGCAATAAAAAAAAAACGGATCGCTGCACGCAACTCGCATTTGGTGGCGGAAGTGATAGGAAGCTCCATCGCAAGCGGCTGCCCAGCCAAGACTAATGGTTGCAACGGGTTCGTTGTGGTGGGGATTTGAAGGGGTGAAACCAAGCTACACGCCAGTGTTTCCGGGTCTCTGTAATAGCGTTCCTCACGGCTCCAACACCTTGGAGACCTTGTTTTACCTACACGCCTCGTATAATTGTCCATGAAACAGGGAAACTCCAAGTTGTTTCCGCAACGCCTGCTCCTACGATTTATTTATGGTCATCGATAAGGCCAAACAGGGGAATTGCAGAGCTTAAAATCAAAAGGTAAATCCATTGGAATAATCGGAATGCACGGGATTAAAATATCCTCTCCTTTGCACTTTCCCTTGACGATTCTTCTGCAATAACGGAATTTGTTCATTAGCTTTTTCAGAATTGGTCACGTTGCATTGCACAGTCGAGGCTAGTTAATATGAAGCAGCAAGATCACAACTGATCCTACTTTTAATTTTAAAGTGTGAAGTGGGAATCCAGACAATTTTAATCAGTTTAAAAACTTTGTGGGATAGTTGACGACGTCATCCTGGTTTATAACTATGTCAACTGATTTGTACGAAAACAATTCCTCGGGGAGAAAGGCAATCTACAACGCAATTCTGACATACCAACACGACTATTAGCATTATCTGCTCATCAAATGCAGTCAGTACGTGACGTAGCTCGTCGCACATTTGACTAGAC
Organism: Mantis religiosa; assembly: GCA_030765055.1. Lineage (NCBI taxonomy): Eukaryota > Metazoa > Arthropoda > Insecta > Mantodea > Mantidae > Mantis > Mantis religiosa. The sequence goes on from CM060958.1 coordinate 102,586,948, forward strand.
TTCCACACCCTAAGTCAGGTCGTATTCTCCTTGGCATAGTAAATAAGTGTCGCAAACGTCACAAAGTCGCTCAGGAATTCAGTTAATTTTGTGGCATTTCAATTCAAATTCACGAATTCACAAAGACAATCTTCGAAAGATGTCATCATGCTACATAAAAATATTTCAGTATAGATAACAAATGATAAATGTTATTTAATAAAATATGGTAAGCGAAATAACTTTGAAGACTATGGCAAGGAGTGGAGCATCTTTCTACTTTGTAATGCTTTTGTTTGTAGAAAATAAAAGAAGGTGTATGTCTTCTCTAAAAGTATAGATACACATGGATGTTTTGAAAATTGCTTTTTTTTGGGTATATTTACGTTGAAATCTGAACTTTGAACTTCTGTGAAGAATTAATACTTCCACTTACTATAAATAAAGTTCAAAAATAAAAATAAACATCAAATGTGACACACCGATTCAGACTCTATGTGCCATCCACGCATCTATTATTTGTTTCTGAATATGTTTTTCTTTTATTATGCTTTAAAGATTTCTCCTCATACAGGATGTTACAAAAAGGCACGGCCAAACTTTCAGGAAACATTCCTCATACACAAAGAAAGAAAATATGTTATGCGGACATGTGTCCGGAAACGCTTAATTTCCATGTTAGAGCTCATTTTATTACTTCTCTTCAAATCACATTAATCATGGAATGGAAACACACGACAACAGAACGTACCAGCGTGACTTCAAACACTTTATTACAGGAAGTGTTCAAAATGTCCTCCGTTAGCAAGGTTACATGCATCCATCCTCCGTCGCATGGAATCTCTGATACGCTGATGCAGCCCTGGAGAATGGCGTATTGTATCACAGCCGTCCACAATACCAGCACGAAGAGTCTCTACATACGGTACCTGGGTTGTGTAGACAAGAGCTTTCAAATGTCCCCATAAATGAAAGTCAAGAGGGTTGAGGTCAGGAGAGCGTGGAGGCCATGGAATTGGTCCGCCTCTACCAATCTATTGGTCACCGAATCTGTTGTTGAGAAGCGTACGAACATTTCGACTGAAATGTGCAGGAGTTCCATCGAGCATGAACCACAATAGGGTATTTTGACAATTGTCTGCACGAATGATTTCAATTTACATTTTAAGAGAAATACTAAAATGTGCTCTAACATGGAAATTTAGCGTTTCCGGTCACATGTCCACATAACATATTTTCTTTCTTTGTGTGTGAGGAATGTTTCCTGAAAGTTTGGCCGCACCTTTTTGTAACATCCTGTATATGAGGAGCTCAAGTATGAGTTTATACCCAAAGTAACTATTATTTCTAGTATTTGGAATTGTTATTTTCTAAGAATCTTTCGTGTTAAGGAAGCCTGACCTACCTCGAATAGTCAATAAGTATATTAAGAGCAGAGTTGCCAACTTGCGTGTTTAAAATATTGATGAGGGTGCTTTAAGTGACATGCAACTGAACAACCAGGTTTATGCAGATATTGAATCCGACTGTGAAAAATGTCAGTCAAATAAAACCACTACTCATGCTCGGCTTTGTGGGTGAAGGCAATAACACAGGTTCTTAATGTTTCGCTTTATTGACACTATTTCAGAGGTTCTTGAAATTTAATTTTATAACTTATTTTATTAAATATTATCCTTGTATTGGACCTAAATACAATTCAGAAATACATCTTAAAATTTGATATTACCTACCTTATTATTCGTTTAATACTGACCATGTGAAATTTGAAGGGCTGAGCGCTGAAAGTGAATATCTAACTGTGTAAATGAAATAAAAATAACGGTAGAAAATAAATATAATGTTATAGATTGTTGTCGATATTACTGCTAAATGATGATTGTCGTTATCCAAAACTACCAGTATAATCTATTTAAGGATTTTCACTGTGCAATCATGCCGGGCTTATATCCAAGATCATTTTTTTTTAATTGGTGAAGTGATGCTCAAATGAGTTAGGGTATATAGAGCTTAGAGCAAACCGACATACATCTTTCAGGATAAGGGCAAACACCAGAAAACAACTTATCCAGATAACTCACCCTGACCGAGAATCGAACTCGGGAGCTCTTGAACGTGAGGGAGACACGATACGGCCACAGTGGTTTTCTTGAGATCTTTTCTAATGTTGTGATACTTTAATACAAGAGACCTACTGTACATTCTGTGATTGTCCAAATTAAACTGTGTTAAATTCTAGCCCACTGTGAGGTGAGACATTGGGTATTTCAATGCTCGGATGTTGACATCCGCAGAGATTTACCACCTGCTAAAAAAGTGTATGGCATACAGAAACTAAGAAATGAAGTTGCAAGAATTTGCATGACGAAATTTGATCTAGGCGTCAATCACTCGTAAAATATTATTTTAAGAAACTGGCGTACAAAAGGTCGTATGAAACATACTTGCAATTCTAGAGGGGTTACAGGTTTTCTTTCTTAAACATTTGTCGTTCTTTACTTGGTGAAGTTATGTACAAACATTTTGATTTAAATAGTTCACTGTTCAAGAAAAATTGCTCGGCACAACTATAAATCGCAGGTAAATGCTAGGGTGCTTTCTTATCTAAATGCTCCTTTACATCATTTTCTTTTCATTACACTTCTTCCTAATATCTTATAGATTTGCTTCTAGATGGAGATATATTTTTAGATATCTTGGCATACGGATATAGTGGCGCGAATAATTTCTTAAATGAAAATACTGTTTGCAAATACTCATCGTATGATAAGAACTTCCGCGCGTCTCTGTGGCCTTCCTTGGATTCTTTATTTCATCCTTTTCTCATGAGAGGGTGCTAGCCAAAAGATAACAGTGCGCGAGATGTCTCCTTGTGTTGTAGTCTGAGTTAAATTGAAAGAATAGCGAGGTTGCTCGCGAACGATGTCCTCTATTCTTTCCCGAAAAAAAAAAAAAATCCAATTTCTGTGTAATTTGCTCTCGCCATGCACTATAGCAACCCCGAACTCGTAACTCTGACAGTAAAATAGAGCGGTAGACAAAGTTTTGCCTAAGATATTCATATAAGACGTGCAATGCTCTGAGGAAGTTTCAAAGTGGGCCTTCGTATGAGTTCATTATTAGTTCCTGTTCGACTATCCTCCAAACTTCTGGGAAGCTGCAGACGTTTTCAAAGGCTTCGAGGTAATTTGAAAAATGAGGAATGTTGCAAATTCGAGTGACCTTATGGTGTTCGTGCATTCCATTCCGTAGTAAAAGGGAGATATCCCACTGATTTGTGTTCATAAACTACTTTCCTGGAATAAATGAAGAGAACGTCACAACGGAAACCAGGAACTTGCTTTAGCATTTTAATATGCATTAGTTTCTCTGTAATGAAACACAATTCTGTTTTTTTTCCTAAAGAAATCATAAGATTATTTTTTGGAGTAACGTTTTATATAATTTTGGAGATAAAGTGAAAGCTACGTTCTTTTGTTTTCCTATACAATGTGGTCTGTCGGAAGATGTAGCTCTAACAATGACGAGCGCGGCCAGAGTAGAGGTATAAGTACGTTTCTGCGATACGTACGTTTCACATCATTGCGTGTCTGCCTCACATTCAAGAGGTCCGGAGCTCGAATCTCGGTCAGGGTGAGATCTGGATAAGTTTCTTTCCGAGGTTTTTCCTTAAGTTGAACGTCGTGTAACTCTATTGTCTATAAGCCTTGGGCTCATTTGATCTTCATTTCACAGATTTCCTTCATGGCCTTGTGACTTAAAGCTATAGGATGTAAATTAAAATAAAAAATAAACAGGATACGTGTTACTTCATGCGTAGCCTTACGATGTAATAATATGTAATATTCCATCAAACTCTTATGAAGATAAGAGTAACACCTCGTTAAAAAGAAAACAAAAACTGGATCCATCTGGCTCCGGATGGTAGGGCTCCTGCCTAGGGTTACTAGGTGAAACCCGGTCAACGGTTTCGAAGGCGGAAGAGGAATTTTAGATCCCCAACGGTGGAGAGAGGGGAAGAAACACCTCCGGGATTTACAATCTTGGTTGTACTTTTAGTGACCTTTGGGACACCACAGAAACAACAAGCAGGGAAAATAGGTCTTCACATTTCTTTCGAAAAGAACTAAATCATGACAAACTGCAAGCACTCACGTAAATTCATGAAAGTCTGCGGAAAACGATTGAAATAGTTCAAATATCTTGGAGAATAGATTAGCTAGAATACTAAGGAAAATAAAGCAATGGAATCCAGGAAAAGTAAACTTGAACTAGCTTTCCAGCTAACAAAAGATAGTTCTAACAAGAAATCACTGACATGGAGATAAGAAATTAGGGATTGTAAATTACAAAAACACTCAACATGAATTTTAAGGGTCAGATAAAGAAACTCCTTCTTTCTTCTTCTTTATCTTTTTATCCATCGACCAGCAAGTATTCTTTACAGATGTTTGTAGTAAAAGTACACATAACAATTGAGGTAGACGTGAACGACTCCTCTAGATAAATATGACAGGATCACTGTAACACAAATTGGGGACTTTAAGTTTGATAGTTATCACTCGTCTGGATCTTCTGTACTGGAGAGGTCACAGAGAAAACGATCTTGTTGCAGTCTGCGCTTAAGGCGAGCTGGTTGGCGAGTGGGAGCGCAGAGATTGTAGGTAACAGCTCCAGGGACTTTCCTGGAGATGTACAGTAGCAGTGAAGATTCTAAAGCAAGTGAAGTATGTTTGTGAAATAATGGAGATAGTTCTGAAAGACGAATGTAATATTTAACGCTGAATAAAATTATACCTAACAGAACTTCGAAGCTGCGATAGCGAAATTCGGACTAGTTAAATTAATAAACTATGAGACGGCTATAATCGTTCGGTGTCGTTTTGAAACAACCTGTATATATTGATATTGAGAATTTATATTAACATTTACGTAAGGAATTTAAGCTGAACATTGGTATGGTGAAAGTTACTGTTTTAGGTTTGAAGAGGTTAGTTTTGTTTGATGATAAAGTCCTTCAAAGCCATTTACTTGATCTTTCATAGTCCTACCACACGTCACAGGGCAGCGTGTCACCATATTCCCTCTTCACTGCACTTTACAAGTCGCAGATGAAGAATTCATTATTATTGTTTTTTATTCTTAAATAAAACACATGATAACCAGGTTCAGCCTTCTTCAATTATATAGGTTGACTCAAAATGCAAAGTCGAATTCTTACATGTGTGATCGTTTTATGCGGACGCACGTATGCGTACTCTGCACAGTCTATTTACTTATTATGTGTTTTAATTGGAAAGGTGTTTGTCCTTGAGCGCTACTAGGTGAGCAACCAATCGGAGTCCTGCGGTGTTGTCGTATTGCATTCCCGCTAAGTGGTGTATGACGAGCGCCAACCTAATCAATCTGTATGAAATACTATTCGCGCTAAGATAAAAAATCAGATTTCGCCAAAACTGATCCATGTGGAAGGTAGAGAGTAATGTATCTAACATAACCATGAAAACCCCATATTTTTAGCTCAAAGAGTTTTTCTAATAAAAATAAATAAACCACTATTACCTGTATTATAACAATAAAACACGACGTAAGCACTGTATTAATATCATTATTGGTTGGCATGTATGCGTGTACGCATATTTGTAATTACTCAGAACTGAAACGTTAAGTTTTAACATAACATTATAGAAGAATTATTTTGAATAATCCAATTCGGGTGAGAGGAAACAGTAAATTTCCTATTGCCCTGGCAGAACGTGTCTGGTCACATTATATCTTTGTTTATGAATGGTTCGTAGTCTCTATTTACTCTAGAGAGTTAAAAGTGGTTGGTGTGTATGTATTTACATATACTTTTAATTACTCAGAACTGAAACTTAAACTACTGACATGTCGGATGAAAGACTCACTGTGAAAAAGTCAAGGTGTTAAATTCGAGAAAGAGCAAACACTTTATTTCCTGTTAGCCTGTGGAATGCTGTATGCTTATGTTTATGAATGAATTCTGGATAAGAAGTGCTTATTTACTCTGGAGAGTTCAGATCAATATCATTCAGTTGTTCTTTACACAACAGTAACGTAAAAGTTAAATAGGGCAATAACTTCTTGCGGTGAATTTAGTGGCGAGTCAAAAAGTAGCTATTGTGAAGTCAGGCTCGAAGTTTATTTAAGGTGTAAACGTTCTTCAAAAAGCTTTCGGAAACAGAAACTAAAAAGGAGTTATTTGAAAGAGTACTTTCGTTTAAAAGCACGGAAAAAGTGTATCAGCTGGATCAACTTGCAATTGAAACGCGACACGAGGTAATACACCTCCCACCTTACAAATCAATTGAGTTGATGTGGGCTCAAATAAAAAGGGGGGTGTAAACAGAAATAATATTTTTAAATTGACGGACGTTAAGGGGGGACGTACGAGAAACTGTTCAAAAAATCTAATTTTTATTATTGTTTTGTAAAATAGTATATAGTGTTAGCTATCAAACACCAAAATATTATGACTGTACGTGGTCTGTATGTACCTTTAAAAATTAAATGCCCTAGTGTTGCATAGTAGCATAGTAGCAACACAGTCTTCCATCAGCTGCCTTGGAATCTATAAAGCCCACCTAGCAATTCTTAGCACATCCAGACTTGCTTAAAAAAGTCTCTCTGGAGAAACACAAAATCCAAATGAAAGCCTCAGCAGTTTGATATGGAAAAGGTGTCCCAAAACATCGTTTGTGTTCTTCCATACTGGCGAAAATCGCTACATTTGATGCTGCATAGTGTTTAATGATGGGAATGTTGTCAAAAAGAAAGTTATGCACCAGTTAGGGTATCAACCTGGTGTGTTTTTGGAAACAATTTTGCAGAGTATCGACAACAATCGCATCGCTGGTGCAGAAAGAGCTATGAAATTAATGCAGAAAGAAGCAAGACAGAAGAGGAATTTAAAAAGAAAGGCTGAAGAAGACCAGAATGATACAGACTATGGATATGGGAAGTTCTGACTTAAAATTAAAAGGCAAACTGAATAATACTTATTGTATTTAAATTGCATTTCCCCGTAACTTGCGTTTTCTACAACTTCAACCCATTTTTCTCTCAAACTATTTCATCTACAGTGATGCAATTTAGCACACAGCTTTCTTATGCCACAATGAACATTTTGTTGGTTCTAGAATTTAAGATTAAGATCCAGATGGACTGTGATGATACAAAATATATGAAATTATTTTAATTTTTAAAGGATGCATATGATTAACATTTTTTAAAAAAAATTCTATACAGCTTCAATAGGAAATCTAAATCGAACAAATTCATTTTTAGTGTGTTTTAAAATAACATACGAAATTTCAGAAAGATAGCATATATGAATTTTGAAAAAAAAATGGGCTTAAGTTTGTAATTAACTCTGCAAATAGAAAAAATATGTAGTATTAGTTATAAACAATGGAAAATTATGAAAAAATATGCATATTAACTGTATTATCTTAAATGAGCATACCAAGCTTCACTTCTCACTTTGGATGTTATGGCTATTTATGTAAGACCCTGAATATTTGCATACGTCCCCCATTAAACGACTTGTTCACGAAGAAATTGACAAGGTAACAGAAAAGGACTGGGAAAACTGCCTGAGGCATGCAGAAAACCTTGAAGAAGACGATTTTAAGAAAGAAGTAGCAAGTGACGAGATTTTGGAGCCTATAATCATAAATTTGCAAGACTGGGACAATGAAGACAGTGACAATGACGAATTGTCTCCTAACGGAAGTGACATTTACAGCGATATGGATGAGCCATTGGCAGTTCCATTGAATTAGAGCAACAGGTAATTCATAAACTATAATTATAGTTATAGTAATGTAAAATATACATAATTTGCGAAAATTCTTTTTCCAATTTTGATTTTGGCAACTGCATCACTGTAAAAGTATGTAAAATATAATTTGGTTACCCTTACGTCTGCGCCAAACAGACCTGCATGTTGTATGAGTGTACGAGAGAGAAGGAAATATAAAAGGAGTGGGGTAACAAGCTGGCAACGGTGAGTGTAATACGGCATCTGATTAGCTGGACGCCAGAACTCTTCCCATTTGAAACGCACAATAGTTACGAGTGATATTGACATACACTTTAATGAGAACTAACCCTGTTAGAAGTCGTGTTCATCGCATGAATACATTTCTGACACAGAAATTGTTCTTGCGTAGTACTCATAACTTCTGTCCTGAAGTTCGTCTGTGGTTTGAAACTGTACTAATTAACTGAGTCCCACAAATAGAAATCGCACACAATAAGGTTCTGGGAACGAAGGGGTCGTAATACCTTAGAAATTACTCTGTCGTCAAACACCGTGTTAGTGTCCGCAAGGGGGTTTTGATTGTATGGTCTGTGGTAGAAACTTTTTGAAATATCAGTATTCTCTCTCAATATTTAACAATATTTTAAAAGGACACAAGAGTGCCTCTGAGGCACCTATTGGAATCAATGGTTTTGCAAAATTTGGGTTTAAATTTGAGGGTTCTGTGTGCCCCCATTGTTATGTTAGACAAAATGATCACCAATCAAATGACCTAGTTAGCATTAGGTTGGATTAACAAACGGAAGGGGTTTCACCTGAACCTATAAACAGATAATGTATGTGGCATCTTGGAGAAATAGATGAGATGAAGCACTTTACGTGTGTGCTAGGGGCGTGAGGGTCTCTAACATGAGCTGAAGTGTCTTCATTTCGGTTTTAGTGCTCGCCATGTAGTCACCAGCCGCGTCGGGCTTGATGCTGGCCCGCTCCAGCAGGACTTGCGGCTACAATAGCGAATATACACAGAGAACAACAGCTGCAGTGCTGCACGTAGCAGCCCCACACTACCATCGTCGACGTATCTGAACCTGAAAAAAACGGGCTAAAATGAAAGTGAAATGAAAAATGGACGGACTAGAAATTGTGGAATGTAAAGCATCCAATCCGGAATCGCCTAGCAACCAAAGAAAACTGCAGAAGAAACCTTTAGTTAGATTAGTCGACCAACGAGGATCTAACTCGGGTGCCAAGCGTTACTGCCAAACTACCTTGACTGTATTCGAACTTCAATACAAACATAGCAGCAATTTTCATCGGTTTGAGAAGGCACCAACAATACAGATTGTGGCGATATGCGAGTTCATTCCTTGCTCTGTATGCTACATTTCCTACTGTGTGTTTCAAATGCAAAGAGTTATGGCTTGATGGCTTGTAGCGAATCATATGCGTTAGAGCGTTCAGCGTTGCCACCTCGTTACCCCCACTCCTTTTATATTCCCCTCTCTCTCGCACTGTTGGCTCTAGACGTAAGGGAACGCAAACTGAATTTTCCAAAGCTTTATAATAATGCAATTGTTCAAACACTTGCAACATGGATATTAGTATATTATGCACAAAGTTTAAATATTTTATTTAAAAAATAATTATAGTTTATGCATTATCTACCTATTTTTCAAGTCCAACGAAACTGCCAGAGGCACATACATATAGCTATGAATGTCACTTCCGTTAAGAGACAATTCGTCATTGTCACTGCCTTCTTCGTCTGAGTGTCGTAAGTTTATGATGATAGGCTCCAAAATCCGGTCACGTGCTATTTCTTTCCAAAAGCAGTGCTCCTGTAGTTTATCTGCATGTCTCATGCAGTTTTCCCAGTCTTGTGCAACCTTGTCAATTTCTTGGTGAATAAGTCGTTTAGCGTCAGTCAGTTTAAAAGTATTATTTCCGTTTGCAACATAATATGAGCCCACATTAACTGAATTGCATTGTACTGGCAGTAGTAAGGGGGAAGGTGGTTTATAACACCTCGTGTCTCATTTCAATTGCAAGCTGATACAGTTGATACACTTTCCCTTATTTTTAAACGGAAGAACAACTGAATAATACTGTTTTAAACTCCCTAGAGTAAATAGAGATTACGTACGATTCATAAACATATAGTGTGACAAGTCACGTTCTGCTGATGCACCACTCTACAAGTCAGCAGGAAGTGTATTGCTTGTTCTCGCTCGAATTTAACACATACCTTGACTTACTCAAAGTAATTCTTGTATCACGTCATGTCAAACGTTTACGTTGCAGTTCTGAGTAATTACAAATATACATACACGCATATATGCCAACCAATAATGATATCCATTACAATGTTTACGTCAGAGACATCATTATAATATAAGTCTTTAAAAGAAGAAATGGAGTAATAATGGAAAGAATAATAAAATTTTGGTATAGATGCTTGGCCAAAGAAGAAGGGGAAATTTTACAAGCAAATACATAAAAATAAATTGGGGACAAGTATATATAGATTACTGCAATAGGCAAGAGAGAGAGAAGGCTTAGCAGGGATGAGGGAAAAGGGAATTTGTGAATTGTGTGGGGGAAAAGAAAGCATAGAACACTATGTAACAAAATATGAGGAGGCTTCAATATGGAGAAAAATATCAGGGAAGAAAAACGAGAGAAAGTAGAGAAGAGGGTAGTAGTTATAAAAAAAGTTAACGGGCAGGGAGGAAAAGAAGGTAAAAGGTATTAGTGCGTTCTTGCAGATAGTAAAAGAAAAATGGGCCAGAAATGTAAAGAACATAAGAAAGGAAGATGAGGGGGAAGAAAGGGACTAATTAAGTAATCAAGGAGGTATGGAGGTTAAGGGCTACCTGGCAGAGCAGAAGACCAGGGTGTCATGTAAGCCAAGGTAGCCACAAAGTAAAGCAAATAAATGTAGCCAAAAGTTGTAAATTGTAAAATTTTGGAATATGCACAATATAAGAGTCTTTATTTATTTGTATTAGTAAAACTATTTGAGCTAAAATATGGGGTTTTGCGGTTATGTTAGATACATTACTCTCTACCTTCCTTATGGATCAGTTTTTGTAAAATCTAATTTTTGTCTTAGGGCGAATAGTATTTATTAGAGGTTCATTAGGTTGTCGTTCATCACACACCACATAGGGGGGATGCAATACGACAACATCGCAGGACTCCGATTGGTTGCTCAAGGAGAAACATCATCCCATTTGAAACACATAATAGCAGCACGGCCTAAACTTGTGTTAATTTCGACAGGACTGCTTCAAAATCGGCGTTTGTGATGTGAGGTACTCAGGGTTCTATAAAGCTTGAGGTGTTGCAATGGAATCGAAAATCAATCCAACAGCAAGCACACTTTTGAACGAAAATGTTTGGAGTTTTGTGACCGGATTCTCTTCCTTTTACTTTTAATGATGGCAGGGTCGTTCAGGCGTATGAATGGAATGGGGAAATAACGGTTCGAATAAGCCCGGAGTCCCTTAGCACTCTGGCACTCGAACACTTTCAGTTCTCTCGAATCCCCAGTCACATTAGACCAGGACATTACAACGTACGACTTTGTAAAAGTAGTGGCTCTGCTGTGAGGCTCTGCTTTCACTTTTTGTGCTGGTAAAAGTAGGGTCCAGCTTAGTCACATATCCTATATTACGAAAAACTACTGCAGACCTCCGGCGAAAAAAATATCAGAGGAGGTTTTGCTCTCTTGAGAGGGAAAGCGAGAACAGCAGCTCACGATAGTATCATAAATATATCTACTCTCTAGAATAGAATGACATTTAGTTATGCAACTTGTTATTTCCAGTATTTTATATATATTGTATATAGGTTGTTTTAAAACGACACCTAGCGATTATAGCCGTTGCGTAGTTTATAACTTAGAAGTTGTTATTGGGACACACCAGTCATTAAAACAAAAGCATGTCCATCAGTGACCCTAGCCTCGCTTTCAGGTAATAGCGCAAAGGGCAGTTACTTGTGAAAAAGTCAATAGTGACTCTGACAGTTCCTAGGTTGCTCATTTTACTATGATCTTAATTTTACTGTGATTTCAACCAGTTGCTGTAAAATCAGCATCTTCCTTTTCAGTAACAAATGAAATAAAATGCTTGTCTCATTGCATAAGGCATTTAGTTTTGGTAACTTTATGTACAATTCTTTGATATTGTTCTCTGTTCTATTTATCATTGAATGCTTCCATCTTCAATTTCAGTAACATTAACTTCCCTCTAAAAGGTTTAAGTTGTATATGTCCACCAGCTTATATGCCGCCATCGACTGTTATAATGAAATGATGGAACACGTTAAACACCCATAAGCAATAATTAAGCAATAGCTTCTTTACTGCGGTTTCATAAGCCAAATAAATTCTTAATGGTTGCAAGCTACTGCGGAGTATGTCGGTATGTTTACAATAAGTTAGAGCACGCGGCAAGGCGTGTGACCTATACCTGCGAACTCCGACAACGCGTCGTTATTCCTCTCACTGCCTAACCCACACTCATTCTGGAGCATTTTTATGCGGCTCTATTGGCGGTAAACTCTATATGTGTCACATAGAAGCTGAGCACGTACTTCTGTATGTTCGTTCCGTGTCGTTCTGAGTCACCCTGTATATATTATTTTCTGAACTGGTTTATAAATTACTTGTTGCCATCTTTTACACTAGCTAGATCAGTATGTTTGGTTCCAGGTCTTCTAGCCTTGCTGAATAGCATAGTCACCATTCCATCATCTACATTAGTTTTCTGTTTCCTCTTGTTGTCCTAGCATTCTTCCTTTTCCAATATTTACTTTTCTCACCCACTTCTCTTTAGCTATCCAAAACAGGTTACCCATATCTCTATTTCTGTTTTCATTTCTCCCCGTAAGCATATTTATAGCGATCAACTCACTTCCCAATTTCCCCATTTCTTCTCCTACACGTTCCGTCTGCACTCTGTACTTTCTGTTTCTCCCAATAATTCACATATTTCTACCCCGCTGCCCCTTAACCCTCGAGTAGTCACGTGGGATACATATGTAGCCCAGCGATTTTGTTTTTGTAAGTGGGCATCTCCTTCTGCCTTTATGGTGGTAGGGGTTTTGGTAGCCTCTTGATGCAATGTGTTCTAAACGGTTAGCTCGCTATAATACATTTTAGAGAGAAAGTGTTTCTGTTACTTGCGATTAAACTCAGTTGCGCACCACTGTACTACATGTGCAGCCCACGCGACCACGTCACAAATCATCACGTGACTACTTGAGGGTTAAGAACGTTGATCATGTTCTAATTCAAGCCATTCCTTTCCTCTGCTGCCTGTTACATTGGTCGACATATTTTTCTCTTCCCCATTCTGTCTTTATTATCCTATAAAACGTTAATATCTTTCTGTTTTCTAACCCTCCCCATAATTCTTGTTTTTCTATATCCTCCATTCTAGTTCTGACTATTTTTCAAAATCCTGGTACATTCCTATTTTCTAGACTCCATATTTCCCCCATTCCTATTTCTTCCACAGTTTTTTTCTGCCTCTGACCACCAACTCTTTCTGTTTCCCATTTTCTTTTGTTGACTCATACATACTTTCAGGATTTCATCATAATCAAGCATTTATACCAAAATTTCAACCTTAGAATTGTTTCATTGAGAAGAAATTTAAATAAATCCTAAGCTTTTTCATAGAACATTTCATGGCTGTTGAATTCTGCAAGGCAACTAGTTCCATTTGGAGATGGTAAGGAGCATCTTTACGGGAAAAATAATTGCTAATAAGACCGAGTTTCTCCTAGATCGCTTTCAAGTCTCGAAATTGCAGTCGAAAGTGTCATACAGTTGGTGTCGACAAAACCATCGCTGAAAGAATGAATGAAGGGAAATGGTTCTTGCTGAGGTTCTTTCTAAGGAGGCGGGGTAACGTGACCAGGTGACGTCAGTAGCTCACAAGAGAACAGGTTGGGTACTTCTGAGTAAGCGACTCGAACCCAAATGTACATTTAAATATTAAAGTGTTCAATAAAAATATCACGCTACCGTATCATTCCAGCTACACAAAGTCACACCGAGCGGGGTGGCTCACGCTGTTTCAACTGTGGCCCGCGGCCAGCCTACCTGACCCATGGTTTTTCCTAGGTGCATGCTGGGTAGGTTAATTACATCCCCCGAATTTCCTGTCCCTCCATTTCATTTCCACTATCATCTCATATCATTTCACATCTGGTGGTCTCTTTCAGGGTAGAAGTGTCAGCGGGTGTCTCAGCGGTGCATGGAGGGATGATATGCTCTGAGGAAAACTACTTCCTCCTCCGGTAGGTCGGTTACTGGTCTCCGAGCCTCTGCTGGGACCATTTCGGGACCGCTAGCCAGAGAACTTTGGGACTCGGGTCGCCAGCCAGGGACCTTTGGGACTCGGCTGCTGGGCTCGTTGCCGTCCCGCTGTGGGGAGTGAGTTCGTTGTTCTGGCCTATAGGGGGAAGTCTCTATCCAAGTAAACTGTAGGGACCCTGCCCAATGTACTGTCGTGGCTCCTTGGGTCGGCCGCCCTCTGTCTCCTTCACCTCATCCTTCCTCCCGGGGGTGCCCCCACTTAGGGGTATAGGAACAATGGAATCAGCATGGTGGCCTACGTACCTAATCCTCTCCGTAATGAAATCCCAATCCCTACACAAGGTCACTGCTTCAGTAAGCATTACAACCTATTACGAGGGTGATCTGAAAAGTTCTCGGCCTGATAGTGAAAAAGGACAATTCATGCGTTCAAAGAAGTTTTATTTTTCAACATAATCTGCTAATATCAATACAGTTTGTCCAGCGGAGGTCCTCTCTCTTAGTGTTCCTCTGGAAGTGCTGCGAAGTACCCATTTGCAGCCACAAAGATAGTTGCTTCCTCATTAGATGAAAAGTGTCTACCAACGAGGAATTTCTTCAGTTTTGTAAACAAATGGAAGTCCGAGGGAGCCAAATATAGGAATAGGGTTAATGTTCCAGCACTGCATAGGGCAAATCAATGAACTTCCTCATTCCCAAAACACTTTTGTGGGCAGGTGCAGTGTACTGATGCAAAACATCTTTTTTTTTCTTTATTTTTTAACCCGTCTGTGTTTTCACGAATGTTTGTTTTCAGTTTGGTTATAAGTTGAGAAACACTAGAAGTCTACTAATGGTTTTTCCTTTTTGGAGATAGTCCATCAACAAAATTCCTTTGGCATCCCAAAACACTGTCGACATGATCTTTCTCAATGATGGCACCGTCCTCGCCTTCTTTGGAACTGAAGAACCAGCTTCTGTCTACTGCATCGACAGAATTCGGTCGTGTAGTGATGAATCCATGTTTTATCCATTGTGACGTATTGGCGCAAAAAGTTACTTCGGTAACTCTGAAAACGCGCCCAGACGTTTTCAGAAAGTGTCGTACGAATGCGTTTGTTATCTAGAGTGAAGATACGCGGTACCTATCTTTCGCAAAACTTTTTAATTTGTAATACCTGATGCAAGATGTGACCTATACGTCTCTTTGAAATTACAATTTCACGCACATTTGTACGCGGATTTTCCAAAATCATGTGATGCACTTTTCAACGATTTCCGGTGCGGTTACAGGTTTTGTACGTCCTTTACGTGGATTGTCATTGACGCTTTTCATTTAAAATCGGCCGCCCATTTCTTCACATTGGAAACTGAAGGTGAAGAGTCACCATGCACATTTACAATCCGCAAATGAATTTCTGTACCTGTTAAACCTACCTTTATAAAGAATTTTATCACAGCACGATACTCAAATTTCTCCATTTTCAAAGCTATGTGTTCTTCCACTGCTTCAAACAAACTGACTTTTCAACTAAATCTGAACATCATAGCTTATCATAAGTCTCATACAGATGCATCAACCTTTAAACAGTTGTTTCAAGAAATAATTAATATCTACCCTAATCATACATACATCTACACTGATGGTTCCAAAATGGATAACGACAATGGATGCGCTGTACTTAACACTGATAGGAAGCTTCAGTTGAAACTTCCTAATCATTATTTCATATTCTCCAGCTAATTTTCTGCACTTACGCAAGCTTTGACATACATAATCCAATCTAGTGAGAGATTCTTATCTAGATTTCTTATAATTACTGATTCATTAAGTTCTCTCCAAAGTTTCAGAGACCGATCAGCTGACCTTCAAATACTTCAAGATATCCATAGTCTTTATTTCATTGCTCTAAATAAAAAGAAAATTCTTACTTTCATGTGGGTCCCTTCACACTGCGGCATTAAGGAAAATGAGGAAGCGGACAAAGCTGCTAATAAGCAAGTCAATTAACAAACAGTACCTTATCAGGATATTAAAAAATAGTTCTCCAGAGTAATAAATACAAAATGGAAACAGATCTGGAATCAATCGCCTCCAGAAAAGTTACATATGGTAAGGAAAAGGGAGACTAGATCTTTCCCTGTCTACTCTCTTAGCAGGAAGGTCATATAATGTTAACCCACTTATAGCTCCTTAGCAAAGGCCAGGCACCGCAACACCCATCTCCTCACAGTAAACCATCTCCTCACAGAATGCAAGGAATACGCTTCATCACATCACTGGAGACTTATGCACCATTCTGAACACGCCATCCAACTTCAAACACGTACTACTATTCCTCAAAAGTACAAACTTGTATACGAAACTCTAATTGTAAGGATAACAATTTAGAATATACGAGGCATGTTTTTTAAGTCAGTACCGTTTTGCAATTCCGTCGCCACAGTGCCACGGTCGGCGTCCCACGCATGCGCGCTGGTTACCTACATATCTTGTCTACGCACTGACGCAATTGCAGTCTGATTCTTTATTGTATACGTTGGTTACTGAGTGTTTAAGATGCCTCCGACAATCCTGAGTCCCGCCGATTGTGAAGTACGGGCTGTTATACGATTTCTTAGTGCTAAAGGCGTAAAACCGATCGATATTCATCGTGAGATCTGTGAAGTTTACGGAAAAAATATTATGAGTGATGAAATGGTAAAGAAATGGGTGAGAGCATTTAAAGATGGCCGCACAAATTTGCATGATGAAGAACGGAGTGGGCGTCCTTCGGTCGTTACTGAAGTTTTGGTGCAGAAAGTGGACGCAAAGATGAGAGAAAACAGACGCTTTACAATTCCATCATTGTGCGACTATTTTCCTCAATATTCCCGTAGTGTTTTGTATCGAATTGTGACCGAGAACTTGAAGTACCGGAAATTGTGTTCACGTTGGGTTCCGAAAATGTTGACGGATTTGCACAAAACCCAACGTTTAGGCAGTGCATTGACTTTCCTTGAGCGGTACCACAATGAAGGTGACGATTTCTTAGACCAAATTGTTACTGGTGAGGAAACATGGGTGGCCTACGTCACACCAGAATCGACACAACAATCCATGGAATGGCCACACTCATCATCACCCACAAAAGTGAAGTTTAAGCAAACAATTTCTGTCCGGAAAATCATGTGCACAGTTTTTTGGGACCGAAAAGGAGTATTGCTAGTGGAGTTTCTGCCTCGTAATGAGACAATCAATGCAGCGTCTTATTGTGAGACATTGAACAATCTGCGCCGTACTATCCAGAACAAAAGACGTGGCTAGTTGAGTAAGGGTATCGCTTTGCTGCATGACAATGCCCGTTCACATGTGGCTAATCGGACCAAAGATCTCATCAAATCTTTTCAATGGGAAACTCTAGATCATCCTCCATACAGCTCTGATCTGGCGCCCAGCGACTACCATTTGTTCCTGCACTTGAAGAAACATCCGGGCGGTCAGCGTCTTCAAGACGATAACGAAGCCAAAACAGTTGTGATACAGTGGTTAATACGACAGACGGCAGAATTTTATGAGTAGGGTATACAAAAACTGGTGCCACGTTATGACAAGTGCCTCAATATTCACGGAAATTATTTAGAAAAGTAGATTAAGGTACAGGCTTTCGTGTAAAAATAAAATTATTGCGATATCTATGCACATATTTTTTAATTCCAAAACGGTACTGACTTAAAAAACATGCCTCGTACATAAGTTTTTATACAACAAATTTACTGTCTAAATTCTACTATTCTATTGACTGTTATGCAGAACTTCATCCTTATGATTTAAAGGTATTGGATACCTTTGTCATATTGATTAGTTACTTGTTGTTTTCATGTTTTTGTTTAAATAATCGTAACCAATTTGTTGTATACACTGTATTATACAAAATAGTTGCGATATGACCTAGTTATTAAAGCGACTCTAAATAAATTTAAAAAATATAAAAAATTGCCTCCAGTCAACTGTTTCCTGAAATAACCTATTATTTTATATAGGGTCTACTAACATGTGTACCAACGTAAGGAAAAGGATCATGCTAGTAGTGTCACGAACTTTTCAGAATATCCTGATACATTTTGGCTTAACTAATGTAAATCACTCATTTTCAAGGCCTCTTTTTCTAAATAAGTTAAATACTCCTAAAGCAGTGTGCAGCATGTGGAAGAGATTATTAAAACGCGCATTCCTGTTGTTGAGATCCAACTTCATCAGTTGGTGATAACAAATCTTGCTTTATGCGCGCCATGTATTGGTTTTATAATATCTGCAGTTGGAATCCTGTGTTGCGTTCACTTTTTCTCTCATAGCAATTCTAGAACAAGGCCCATTCATCTGATCTATTTAGAAGTACTGAAGAATGGAGTCCTCAGTGTCGTGGTTTTGTATTAAAGGTCATGACATTTGCGGAGGCACCGGTTCTATTCTTTGCGTGTTGGTTTGATTTTTACCTCCTTTCTTTCTCCTCTTACAATTTGTTCCAGACTTTCTCTGCTATATGTACAGCTTTATTTTCACTTAAAGGCTCTGTCTAACGTATTTACTCACCTGTGAGGGGCTTCCTTTATTCACTTCTCTCTCTCTCTCTCTCTCTCTCTCTCTCTCTCTCTCTCTCTCTCTCTCTCTCTCTCTCTCTCTCTCTCTCTCTCTCTCTCTCTCTGTCTCTCTCTCTCTCTCTCTCTCTCTCTCTCTCTCTCTCTCTCTCTCTCTCTCTCTCTCTGTGTGTGTGTGTGGTAATAATTTCCTTCCTAAATGGGTTTCGGAAATGCGCTTGTATTTTGTATAAATTTCTTTCTTAATGGTTTCTAGGCCCCAATTCATTTCGCAATTGCTTGAGAAAAGGACACGTAACTTCGAAATCCCATTTCTTATTAAAATTTCATTATATGATGCTGGTTATAAAAGTCAGATGCTTTGCTTTTCCCTTTCAAATTTCTCTGAAAGAAGGTCTTCAGATTGTCGAAGCAGTTGGCGCTATAACGCTGTCACATTGGACATAAACCCCATAGAGAAGGCTGAAAACAATACTGCCTCAACATTTTTGTTAATTGATGTTCAAGTAATAGCTTTCGAGACTAATAATAATTAATCTTGCTGATACATCGGTTTAATCACTGTAATCAATTGATTACTCAATTTGTTATAACCAGGAAATGGTTTTTAGGTGCTAAAAAGTTAAATTAATTTACTTTTATGCATTAAAACTCAAAAACATATTTGCTAAAGAGTTCAAAAAATTTACTAAAACAAAAAATATTTTCTTACACTTTACATAATAGAAACAATTGCAATAAAAAGAACTGTTTTGATAACTCGCCAGTGATGGATAATTGATGTAGCATGTCAATTGTTGCAAATTGTTTGGAATTACAGCGCACAACACATCCCTTTTCTACATTGTCCATTAGAAATCTCTTGACTTAAAAACACCTGCTTCATAGAAGAACGAGAAGCTGCCAAGATATTTCTCGTCGGATAAATGCTGCGTTACGTGGGAGCGTTGATCGGATGTTACAGACTTTCCACAAGGCTGGCAATGTAAAATTTGTTTTGAATGTACCTGAAAATTCTTTAACGTACTGCTGCAACTGAAAACTAACACTGCCTTTTACCTTTGGCATTTCGGTATATACACGAATCACTCAACACGTATGTTATGCATTACCCGGCACTTCTGAACAGGAATAACTCGAATCGGTACAGAGGAAGGAAGAGCTATTTGCTATCGTAAGATAAACTATTTGCTGACCTGCTTATTAGAAGTAGGTCAGGTTCACTGGATTTCCGCTGAAGGTCATTCGTCAAGAACTAACGCGCAATGTTAAGCATTCGTGTTGAGTTAAAGTACATTGTGCAAAACTCGAAATCTCTTACCTGCGAGTTTTGTGTATATGTTTATATTGTAGCGAGCTGTTAACAACACATAATCTAATCTAAGGTTATAGGATAAGCAGAAGGTTAAATGTATAAAATATGTAATAATAACTTAATTGTGCACAATATTTAATTACACAAAATATCTATTTACCTAAAAATCCGTTCCCTAATTATAACTAAACGCCGCGTTCACATGCGATACAAGTTAGCTGGATACAGAATATGAGTGACGTAAATGTACAGTACGACCATCAAATGTACAAACGTCGAAAACAACGTGACGTTTTGCTCTATGCATTATTAAAGCTTTGGAAGTGTATGTAGACGCAAGGTCAAGGTGTAGTATACCGCTATTGTTTTACTACCTCTGACAGTGAGGCGGTTGTCATGGTGAGGCTATACCTACCGGTAGTTATTTACATACGTGTATAGTTCATGTGCAGTATATGTACATATGGAAAAACGCACACGCATCCGGTCTTTAGTTATGAATGTTAACCAAACTACGAGGGCTGTTCAATAAAGAATGATCATAATTTTTTTACGTTCATAATGTTTCGCACTAAAATTCAATCTTATTATGTTCTGTTAGCTTAATGTGAAACAAACATGACGTAGTAGTTTCATTGTTGGTATTAATAGTTCCCCGTCTGTTAGAACCAGGTAAGTTCAGACATGTTCAGTATCACCTACCGCTGCAATGGAGGTAACACGCGAGGAACAATATGCGGCTTTGAAATTCTGCTTTCGTCTCAACAAATCTTAAGTTGAGGCCTATACAATGCTACAGGAGGCCCATGGAGAGTATGTTCTTCTACAGCACTGCTCGAAAATGGCTTAGAATGTTTAAAGAGGGGAGACAATTAATTCCAAAAGAAGGAGGACCCGGTGTACCAGTTACTGCCCTTACGGAAGAGAACATCAACACTGCTGCTGTCATTGTGAGAGAGGAGCGTCGAATTACCTCAAGATCATTTTTTGAAGTACTGAAAATTTCATTGGGTGCCATCCACACGTTGGTGACAGAAATATTACACATGAGACATGTTTGTGCGTGATGGGTTCAAAGACTATTGATTCCCGAAGAAAAGAATATTCTCATGCATGTCTGCATGCAGTTAAAGTTAATGTTAGAGGAAGATCCGGAGTTTCTTTCTAACGTAATCACTGCTGATGAAACTTGGCTACATCATTTTGATCCTGAGAGCAAACGGCAAAGCTCAGTGTGGAAAACTCCTTCATCACCAACCCCCAAAAAATCAAAAGTGGTTGCTTCCGCTGGGAAAGTTATGGTCATGTCATTCTTTGATATTCATGGAATGGTTTATCAGCATGTTGTACCTGCACACACATCAGTAACTGAACAATACTACAGAGATGTCCTGAAAATATTGAAAGTCTATATCAGGTACAATGGACCACATTTCCGTGAAGCAGGCTGGATGCTACACCACGATAATGCGCGGCCGTATATTGCCAATGTTGTTGCTGAATATCTTGAAATATCGACGTGAAGTACATCCCTCACCCTCCCTATAGTCCGGATTTAGCCCCATGTGACCTTTTTCTATTCCCTAACTTGAAGAAACGACTTCGTGGGAGACATTATCCATCATCAGAAGCAGTGGTGAAGGCTGCAGAGGCGATTTTGAAGGATCTCTCAAAACTGGTTTCCAGCATGTCTTTGGAGACTGGCAGAAACGCTGGGACAAGTACATCGCATTCTGGGGAGACTATTTTGAGACGGACCATCAAAATTATGAGGATGAGTAAAGGTACGTTGTCAAAAATAAGTTGTGATCATTCTTTATTTAACAGCCCTCGTATCACTGACTTTAAAAGAATTGTTGCTAATCATCCAAATAAAGGATCTTCTCGCTCTTGCACTCCAAAAAGGAGCTTATGATGCTGTCATTGTTTCCGATCTATATAAGCTTTTATTACTTATGCAGTAATTCTTGCACATATATAGCAGGTTCAGTCCTGCGTCGTGGCGTAGCTGGTTAAGGCAGCATGCCTTGGTCCCTGGCCAAGGAAAGCGGCCCGGATTCGATCCCACCCATGTGGTGGGGATTTTAAGTCCCGGGTATAGGACCGGTGCCCACTCAACATCGTGACGAAAGTGAGGAGCTTGCGATAGGTAAGCAGCCCTGGTCACGAAAACCAAGATTCCGCCTGGGGGATGCCGGGATGCTGTTGTTATAACCAATTGTTAAGTCACAGTTTTGATATTTCATTCTATTTGTATGATCATGAGAAAAAAGTCTCACGTATACACAAACGTGATGAAAATAATCATTCTGAAGAAAAGAATCCGCGTAAAATGTAGTTTGCTATGAGATATTTTTTTCTAAAACTTCGTATCATATCCTGGGAGGATGCTGAGGAATTTAGTTGTCATTCTGAGTGAGTTTACAGACACAAATACATATGGATCTTTTTATAACTTTCTTTGACTTTAGACCCCACACAAGATGTATTTCTAACTAAATCTCATATTCAAATTTTTTAGTTGTTTGCAATAATTCCTCTTTCTTCAAAATGGTGGCAGAAAAAATTGAAAAAAAGGGGGATTACCACTTGAGAAATTCTATTCAAAACTTAAATCAGTAACTAAAAATAGCTGTAATTAAAGTCACCAAACTATTTGATATAAGCTATGTGATTTGATTTGTTCTAATGTTTCGTGCAGCAAGGTTTAGTTATACATTGTTGTGTGTAAAAGTTATTATAAAGGGGAATCACCAGGCAGTCTTGGTATAGAGTATATTCAAACGTTCCCTGGTGAAGTGTCGCCTTCCAGACTTACAATTCAGGAGGTTGTGACGAAATTCGTAACTATTGCTTTTGTGACAAACAAAAAACGAAAGCGTGAATGTACAGTGTCAATAAAGGAAATATGAAGACGACATAAGCGCATGTTTTGACATCTGACAATTTCAGATTCTTCTGCAAATAGAGCGACTACATTATTAAAACAAGTGAACAAGTGTCGATTATTTAAATCATGATGACCCAGTATCACGAATCATTATTATGTTTTTTTGTGTAATTTACGTCCTCCAACATTTAGTCATATCGGACGATGAATGAATTGGGTGAAATCATGCTCAATGCGTCCGGGGTCCATGAAGATTAGAGTTGCCCGACATTTGTCTTTCAGGATAAGGGAAAACCCCGGAAAAACCTTATCCAGGTAACTCACCCTGACCCAGGTTCGAACTCGGGTCCTCTTGAACGTAAGGCAGACATGATTATTATGGATGGTTTCTTTGATCCGTGAATGACAGTTTAATACTCTTCTTTCCCGATGAGGCGTGTTTCCACCTCTGTGCTCGTGTCAGAACTCATAACAGTCGCTACTGGGCATCTGAAAATCCACATCGTGTTCAAGAAATCTCTAATTATAATCGCAAAGTTGGAGTTTGATATGGTATTAGGAGTAGACGCGTAATTGGCCCTATGTTCTACGAACAGAGGTACCGAAATGGCATTTTGATCCATTTTATCATGAACTAACAGGAGTGAAATTTTAAGGATAGTTTCAACAAGATTCTGCTACTGCCCATACAGTTCATGAATTAAATTAGGGAAATGTTTTCGATTCAGTGATTAGTGCTGGTGAACAGTGTGTGGGGTAACCTGAAAGACTAGTTTAATAGATCCTCATACATTTGCATAACTAAAACAAAATATTAGAAATGAATTCGGAAACATTGAAATGGCTTTGCACATTACAGTCTTGTTTATCCGAGGATGGACCATATTTCCAGCATCTTCTCGAAGGTAAGTATTTTACATGATCTGCCCGTAGCGTTTATTTAGGAGCAAAGCCGGCTGTGGCACATCCAATCACACACAGGCGAAATGCCGTACGCCCGTTAGGTTTTAAATGAAAAATAACGGAATAAAAAACTTCATAAACTATTTTCAGAAAATTCATGACGTGCATTTAAATTACACTGGGCAACAATGAAAATGTTGCGGGTTTAAAAATAGTGAATTTACATGTATTTCCATCTGCTGAATTAAAAAAGTCACCATAAAAGTGATAGATTAGCTCTTGTTTTGAAGATAAAGACATTTCATTTTTTAGAGTGAAGATTTTAAATTTGGGGGAACTTTTAGGAGTTGGCACACCTGTAAAAATACCATAGATGACAACTACAAGCATTTGGTGACAGTGCTCCTGCAAAAATACCCTAACCTTATATGCAAATATCCCTTAAGATATTTTCTCCACTCCCACCTAGACTTTTTCCCTCCTAGTTGTGCAGCTGTTATTGATGAACATGTGGAGAGAGATTCCATCAGGACATTTCTGTTATGGAACAAAGATATCAGGGCCGTTGGAATGAAGTAATGCTTGCGGATTACTGTTGTATAGGGATTCTGCGGAAACCCCATGATTCTCTTAAGACACGACTATCTGCGAAGTATTTTTCCAGCAATTAAGAACTATTAGCATGTAATTACCAGTTAAAAAATCAAATGCACTTTCATTGTTGTCAACATGTATTTAATTAAAATGTATCCTTTTCTGTCAATCCGTTAATATGTAATACTCCCACCTTCTGTATATCATAGAAACTACAGCTAATAACATTTTTTCATTGTCATATTTGTTTTTCTCAACCCAAAATTAGTAGGAATTGCCTAATGAAGTGCTCGAAACATTCAAAAATTATTTTCTTGTTGCCCAGTGTTATACATATTTCTTAATCAAAGGTATTTAATGAAATCTGTTAGAAAATAAAAAATTGTGCCAATTTTTCCATGGATACAGTAGTTTGTGTTGTGGATATTTTCTTAAAGAAATGTTGGTATGGTGTTCTTGAAGAATGGTGATCCTAAATCTTATATTAAGCTTTGAATTTCCTCCGTTTTTTGTTTTGTTTTGTTTCACACATAATTTTATTCACAATAGACACAAACACCCATGCCCAAAGCGGGACTCAAATCCGAGAACATCTGCGCGGCGGAACGTCAAAGAGACTCACCAGCAAGCACATGTATGAGAACTCTCTTTTTTTTACTAATCATGTTCTATTTTATTCTACAGAATAGCTTTTTGTATTAATGCAGTCTTGAAAACATGTGTGTCCTCTTGTGAAACCTCACTTCCAAATTTCTTGATAGCAAGTAACAAGAGTAAGTGACAAAGGACGATCGAAGCGAGCTTTAAATCACCATATCAGGTGTTGGATTATTTTTGGACTTACCTACGTCATTGCACACGTACATAGACTTTCGCTTTGTGAACGTTCGTATAAAATTGTTCACGTTGAGAGTGGCAGAGGGACTGGGTGTCTATCCAAGCGTGACATGTTGGGAGGGAATCATTGAAGTGTGGCGTCACATTTTCTTTCGCTTTTTATTGCTTTTTAAAGAGAAGGAATATAATATAATTCATAAAAGTATAAGTAGTTATTTCTAACCTCTTTTCAGCTGTTTAGGTATCCATCAGTGAGCGCGATGAATCAGGGGATCTCGTCTGTGGCCCGCATTCGGGAGGCCTGGGTTCGATCCCCGTGACCGACCTACCTGAATCCATGGATTTTTCGGGGGTTTTCCCGGTTCTCTAGGCGAATGCTGGGTAGATTAATTACATTCCCCGAATTTTCTGTTCCTCCATTTCATCTCCATTATCATTTCATATCATCTTTCATCTGGTGGTCTGTATCAAGGTAGAAGTGCCAGGGAGTATCTCGGCGCTGCATGGAAGGCTCTGAGGTCTCGGCAGCCCTCTGTTATTTCTCCCCCCATCTTTTCCGGAAGATGCCCCACGTGGCGGCATAGGTACAATAGATCAAGTTTGAACCTCCGTTCCGAGTCCCCTGTGAAATAATCCAGTTCCAGTTCTGTATCGATTGTATTAATTTAACATATTCCGCCTCCAGCACTTAACACTACTTAAAACACGTTTACCTATCTCAAAATTGTACAGAACACTAAGATGTACAAACTGAGTTCTTTGAAGTGTAAATTATTTGTTTTATTATAGAAGCGATTTTCTCGATACATTAGTTTTTCAAAAACCCCACAAATGTTCTGCTAAAGCTAAATGGAGATGTTTTGCAAACAGAATCTGATGGGTACACTGACATCATTACTGTTGTAAACTGTTTCTAAAAGCACTTATTCCTCTATCCACTTCATGTTAATTGGGACAACCATTTATAGGAATGATACTGTATATTTTCTTGTAGGTACAATAGGCAAAATGTTTTAAGGCACGGCCAAGACTTAAAAAAGCTAATAAAGACTTACCACTTGAGAAAATAAGAATCTGAAAGCTCCAACCAACAACATGAGACTGTCCACTCCGACAGGTTTTTCCTGATTTGTCTTGGAGGTAGGTGATAGCTGGGTGCTTTGTTGCCTGCGCTTTTAACCTTGAAACAGAAGAAAGGAAATGTTGAGGGCAAAGAATCATGATAAAATGAGAACCATTGTCTGTGGACAGGGAAGTCTACGGTGAGAGTGCCCACGAGGTGTCACGAGGGTGTGTACAGTACTGAAAGATGGAGGTGGTCAGTGTGCTGGTTAGTCACTGCCAGGGGCCTTTACCTGTCAATCAAGTAACTCCTCAACTGGTATCTCTGAACCCTAACGAGAGTGAGCGTATCCCGAATAAGGTCTATTCGCGGAGACCAGGAATCGAATGTGGGCCTTCGTCACCGGTATGGTGACGACTGTTATAAAATAATACATTCGCCGGAGCATACTACTAAGATAGGATTTGTCAGCAAGAATGTATAATGCATCAGCAGTGTCACTGAATTATAACAGCAGAAATAGAGGAAAGAGGAACACCTAGACTATGGAATATTGATTGGACCTCTTTAAGGAAAAGGTGCTATTATTCTGTTGACAATAAATCAATTATGTTACTACTACAGCCACGCAAACAACTTCAAAAACGACATTAGCTTTCAGACGGAAAGAAAAGACCTCTGCTTCTAGAATTTGACAAACCGTACCAAGTAATCATCATCATCATCATCATCATCATCGTCGTCGTCGTCGTCGTCATCATCATCATCATCATCATCATCATCATCATCATCATCATCATAATTGAAAAATTCAAATATCAAAATACTGTTAATGATCTTTGTATCCTTAGAAGAATAAAAGACGATTATAATTTAAGAAAATTTACTTACCACTCTCGGGTTAATAAACATTCTCAAAAACTTTTTCAAGAGTATAGTATAACTTTACTTCCTGAAAAGAAATATAGTATTAACAATTTATAGCGTTTCCCCTAAAAAGATGACATTCCTAATAATAAAAAATCTTATATTTATCAGTTAAATTGTTTCGATTGTGATAAAGTTTATTTTTGAAAGACAAAGAGTAATTCAGAAACTAGTAGGGAAGAACATTTTCGTAACTTTAAGTATAAACAGACTGATAAATCGGCCGTAGCAGATCATTTTTGCTCATTTAACCATGAAATAAATCCTAAAGTTAAATTATTAAAACAATTAAATGGTCCGATAGATTTAATGTTTTGGAAAAATATATTTATTTTAAAAACAAACATCGCGTAGTGAATTTTGAAATACCGGAAGTCGATTCTGTTTTTAAATTTATTTTATTTTTAGATTTTTGTAGTACTAACAAGAACATAGCAACATGTAGCGTTCGTAACATTGGCGACAGCTTTGTTGTTTCCGGCTGACGATATGTAAAAGTTTTACATGAAATCGCGATCCCGGACAACTTATAAGAGCATTATGATCATTTCTTATAAGATAAGCGATGTTTTAAGTTACAAATTATTATATTTTTATATATTTGTTTGCTTCACTGTTAATGGTTTCATGTTTTACGTACCCTAAAACAATGTTTTTGTGGTCACATACAAAGTAGTGTTTAGTTTCTAGAAACAGATGGTTCGAACAAACATTTCTGAGTCCATAAAAATCAAGACAACTATAAATGAATCACAGAGCTGCAAAACGTGTTAATGGCCTTCACGATATTGTTGTATCTTCACTTTATATTTTATATTTTATTGTTAAACGTTAAAGAAAACTATGATAATTTCAAACTAAGAAATGACAGTCATCCAGACAGAGAAATTCTATACGTAATGTCAAAATATTACGACTGCTTAGATATATTCATAAAAAGAACATTTTAATCACTTTCCAACTAGTGCTATCATGAGTTAATTAATAAAGTTTAAGGTTGTGGGTATCAGAATACAGCTTTTAAAATTGTGAAATTTGAGTAAGTAGCAGTGATGATAGACTATTTTATGTCTGCCTGTTTTTATTGTGATGAAGTCTAAAAGCCTTAAACGACAAAAACAAAAGAGTAAATTAGTTCCAATGGAACTTATAAGCTTAACGACGCTGTTTTTATTTGCAGAAAACCGAAGCTTCATTGAATGTATCAGAGAATCCCCTGGAATACCTTTTATACAAACTAAACTACTTTGACTTCTGCATATAATTTAAATACATCCAGTTCTAAAGCGAAACTTTTAGAGTTTAAAGAAAAACTCTCCCTGGGAACAATAAAAATAAAAGAAAGCGTAATGGATCATATGCAACGTTTCAATTATTTAGCCAATTAAGTAGGTGGTTTAAGCAAAGTCGTATTCAAAATAAACTGTGTGGGTAGCACATCAAATAACACTATTAAACAAAACAAAGAAGACAGAATTATTAGAAAACAAGACAAAACGGATACGTAGAATCTAAAGAGATGGAATTCCGTGAACTGTGGTGAGCTATACTATTTATTTATGGAACGTTCGAGGTAAGTAAATGTTTATTAGCGAGCGAAAAGACTTCAAGGGCATGATAAAATCAAACATCAGTAGTCTCATACGTAATTTTATCCGTTACCTAAGGAAAAATCGACTGGCATTATTAATTATAAAAGTGTTACTACTTTTCTCTTCCAACTTTCTCTTTAACTCCAATAGTCATATTGGCGGCTGTTCTCCTTTGGAACATATCGAAGATGTTAACTCGTATTCGTTGGGTTTTAATCATTAGATCACGTGCACATTCGCACTATTATTCATACTTACAGACTCTGGGGAAGATGAGGAATTATCTTGATCGGAGAAAAATCCCCACCCCCACCACCAGGATGCAGGCAGGTGCCCTACCGACTGAGCCACGGGGCCAGGCAGTGTTAAAAATTGTTTACAAAAGATTTAGAATCGATATTTTTACTAGGTGTAAGATGATATTGGAGGCTTTGAATAGAAAAGAATCGTAACTATGGTGATGCAAAAATAACAAATGGTAAACTCTTCGTTGAAATGAGTCGTTTAAACGACGAAAGCTTTATACTTGAAAAACTTCGAGAAGAAGATCGAACTGCTAATCTTAGTTTTCTGTCAGAAAAAGACATCTGCAATCTATGACAAAGAATATTTATGTTTTTAGAAATGGTGTAGTTTAAGAAGTGTTACGTGTATTTGCGAGGAAGTAACTTTAGCGTAGCGCATTTTTTATAGAAGTCACGGATACTAAAATCATCTAGTCTGTGGTCGAGGTATTTGACGACTAAAGACGATTATAAAGACGTGGATATTAGCAAATATATGAAGTTGAACGCCTTTTTAAACCCATAATAATAAAATATATATTTCTGTACATTATAGCTGTCATATGTTTGTTTCTTTTTTTTCTACAGAAAACTAAAGAAAAACTGAACATCGCACTAAGCCATCTAGAAGGTAATTGATAATCAAGGAGATTATAATGGCTGTGCCACTATATTGGAGGAGGCGTTGCTGAAGAATAATGTTTTTTTTGCAGGAAAACTGTAACTTTATTCTTCTTCTTGGATTGCTACAGTTGCTCTGATACAGAATATTGGCAATTTGCATAGATTATTCAGGTCTAACAGTACGAGGCAGTGTCGTAAAGTTTTAATTATCACAGGTAGTTTTTATACTAAAGTGATGCAAGTTTTTCAGTGTCATCACTGACAACTCGGGATATAATTTTGGTAGTTTCAGTGACTTGAGTCCCTTTGTTCTTTTACAGTGAGTGCCAGAAGTGACTGGGGTGTAAGATGGAGAAAACTGAGACTGGTAGTGTGCTCAAGCTCCTGCATTTGTAGGGCAAAACTGCCCGAGAAATCCACGATGAGATGACGGCTGTTTATGGAAATGATTGCCCATCGTATTGTGAGGTGGAAATGGAATTTTCATACTGGTCACATGTCCCTGACAGATGAGCCAAGAACTGGTATACCGTCAATGACAGACGATGCTGTCACAGTGAAGAAAGTGGAGTGTTTAATACTGGAAGACAGACGAGCAACCATCCAAATGATCATGAATGAAACACATGTTATTTATAGTAGTGTGTGGAAAATTATTCATGACGAACTGCACATGTCTAAGGGGTCTGCGCGTGGGTTCCACATTTGCTAACCCCTTTCCAAAAGCAAACATGGCGTGACCTTACAAGACAGATGTTGATTCCGTTGGAACAAGATGAAAATTAATTTTCTTGATCGTGTGATAACCATGGATAAATCCTGGAGCTATCAGTATGATTCAGAGACAAAAACCATAGAATGGAATGGAAACATGCAGATTTCTCCCCTCCCAAAAAGGCAAAGCTGCAAAAGTCAGCTGGAAAGGCCATGATTTCAGTTTTCTGGGACTGTCGTAAAGTCATTCTTACAGATTATCTTGCCAAGGGTCAAACCATCACTGGCGGATACTACAGCAATCTGCTGGACAAGTTACGAGCAGCTCTGATTAAGAAATGATGCGGTATGCTATCCAAAGTTGTTCGTCTTCTGGCTGACAATGCACCAGCTCATTCATCTCAAGTTGCAGTTGACAGAACAAAGGAATGTGGCTTTGAGACCTTACAGCATCCACCTTATTCGCCAGATCTCGCACCAAGTGACTTTTTCTTGTTCTCGGAATTGAAGAATCCGTTGCGAGGTCGCCGATTTGAGGACAAAGATAACGTGGAAGAGTCGTTAAAAGCGAATTCTACAGAATGCTACAATCAAGGTATTAGGAAGATCAAGAGAAGAACTAACAGGCACATATCAACACAAACCCTCCATCACATTTTTAAAGGGTGATAATTAAAACTCTACGACACCCCCTCGTAAAAGGCCTACCTCTTAGTAACAAAGGTATGGCGTAATGGTGTTTTTTTCTTATCTGTTGGATAAAGGAATATATAAAAAGAAAACAGCAGAAAACAGCATGTACAATTTGAATGAAAGAGTAAAAGAACATCAAATAAATTGCCTACAACACGTAAAATAAGTGAAAAACCATCGGATTTCATAACAACTATGGGAAAAGAGACCAATTTGGGAAATATCTCGAGGATAAAAAGGAAGCGATGGAAGCACCAATACTCAATTTGAGACAGAAACAGGGCAATAAGCTTAAAAGTACGAAGATGACGATAAATAAAAGGTATGAATATGAATGACTGACTGCATATGTGTAACATTTTCAGAGTTTTAACCGGTATAGAAAAGAACAGAATTGACATTTTTATGACCTTTTCATACAGTTGGCCTCTGCCTTAATGTTGCCTGCATTTGTAATACTGTTGGGTTTGGTTTTTATGTCGACCGCCTTTATGTATAAAACGAGCTGCCGGCACAAATACTAGGAATGTCAGTTACGTTCCGCCATCATAACTACTTGAAAGGACGTTCTTGTCTCCCTCGGGCAGTAAGGCTTATACTCAGTATTGATCCTTTTCATGCAAATGAAATGATAAAGTGTATTCTGTACGTACAACGCATATGCAAATGCCTTTGTTGTTTTTGTACTTGTTCTTTCTTCTCGTTCTCTGCTTCCACAACAAATGAAGGGCTACGGAATAATGGTCCCTGTCGCATTTTTGGAAAGTCGAGATTTTCAGGGAATAGGAGTCTATAGCAACCAAGTTTATTGTGCTACAGTTGAACTTTATGTGTATACCGGGTATCTAAAAAAGAACACTAAAAGTTAGTAATGTTTTATGGGAGAGAGGTAACATTTTTCAAGAGGAATCCAAGTCCGGAAAAGTGAGGTTTGGGAGCTGCAGTGTATACGACTTTGAGAATGGTGGGGGTGCAGTAAGTTGTTCCGTTTCTTTGGCTCAGTTAAAGTCTGTCTAGTGCAGTTGCTTCTCAAAGGAGATGGACCCTACCGCCTACTAATGACCGTCATAAATCTATCTCAACACTTCAGAAATGGAACACTGTCATTGAGGACCAATAGCAACCCTGATTTTCTGGGAATGACAGCTGCATGTTTACTCCACGTGGAGTCTCGGATGCCAAAGTTCCAACTTCCAGTTGAACTGTTTCATTAAGTGCAGAAAGTCGCTGTGTGTCACGATGTGGACACCATGGGAGGGAAATGCAATGATAAATTCAAATGAAGTGGTAGATAACTTTCAGTCAAGTGAAAATAATCTAAGTGAAGACAGTAGTGTGAGTAAATTGGAAAGTGTTGCTGGGCCGAGTTAAGTTACTGGGGAAGTCTCAAAAAACAAAGTTATAACGGGAACTCTTTCTAAGTAAATTCAAGCGGTTGTTTTGAACACATAAAAATATGTGCTGAAAAATATATTTGGTACGGGGTCATGCAATGGACCTGATAAATTCTGGGTATTCATAGAAATGCAGCAAGAAAAATTGAGACGAAAGGAATACCAAAGACGCCGATCAATTGTGAAAACAAAAGGAAACGTTTCTCTAAATATATATTTGTCAAAACTTAGGAAGTTTCGCAGTAATGGACATAAGATACTTTATTTAGACGAAACCTCGTACGATACCCATGACGTATCGAGAAAGGTGGCAACCTTGCAGAAACGACTGGGAGAAGGAGGGCCGGTGTTGTAAAACGATTATAAGGGTTCGGCAAAGGAGGCGGCTGAACTGCACATGAGTTAACAAAACAGACTTTACGCGTAATGTGGAAAGTGGATGTGAGCTATATCTACTCGAAGCAGGCTGATAGGACCAAACTTCGTACCTTAATCTTACAAGAGATGTCATGCTCAGCAGAGTAACCAAGCAGGAGATGGACATATAGATAGATATTGTCTTATAAGCAGGGCTGGGAAGTTAGTACCGATTTCCTTGAGTAGTCTAACAGCGGCCAGGCGTGGCCATACAACTCAGCGCTACAACAAGGGCAACGTTCATCGTAGAATACAACTCATTACTACAAAACAGGTGTAACTGCATGACACAGAGCACGTTGGTAGGAAGGAAGACATTCGAATAACATCTTTGTTGTACTTTAAAGATGAGCAACTAAATTTTCTGTACAACCATTGTATGTTTTCTAGAAGTGTACTTATTCATGTCCTTATTTACTTCATTATTTACATTTATATTTCAGTGGGATACTTCAGCAAACATGGAAAAAAGAAAGGCCAGATCGAGAAACTAAATTAGCTGAAATCATTAACGAATTTGCAACAGATTATCAATCAACTAAATGTTGTTATACGGGACATAGAATGAGTTTTTACATTTGAAAGGTTTCAGAGGTACATTATTGTTTTTAGTAACACGGCTTCAGATGAGTAAATATGTAGTAAAATTCCTGCTTTGGCATTTTGTCTAGTAAGTCTTCAGATGTTTAAGAAATTAATTTTATTATTTGGATATTATTTTTCATTTGATCAGGAAATGTTACAATCCGTTTTTTGTAATTGCAAGGGTATTGTCGCAATGTGCCTATTTAAATAATGAGATCAGCCAGAGACAAACCCGTATGCACTATATAAGAATTTGTATGTTGTACATAATGATCTAAATAGATTTGCATTTACGAATGTCTCATATGTCATTTGTTTTTCTCTGGGCAACCGGTTCCAATGCCTCTCCGCTGTGCGTTTCTTATCTATGACTTGTTTGGATGCCGGGAGAAGGTCGGTCGTAACCTGCATAGGGAACGGCGAGCGATACGAACTTCCTAGCTCTGGTTATAAGAAATGTCGCTTTTTAAGAAAAACAATTATTTGAAATGTGTTCTGAGAAGCAATCAACTAATTTGCAAAGTAAAGACATTACATTCTGTGGTCTTTGAGACACCGTTTAGCGAGGTTTATTATCCTGTAGTGCTACTAGTCTCTGGTCCTTGGTGCGAAGAATTCGCCGACATCCACTTGTACTGCTTCAAAGTTGTCAAAATTTCTTCGACGTAGAATATTGGTCATGGATCGAAAAAGATGATAATCTGATGGTGCGAGATCAGTGCTGTATGCTGGATGTGGTAGCAGTTCCGTTCCTCCTAATTCATGTATTTTTTCCGTGGTTGTTCTTGTAGTATGGTGTGCTCCATTGTTCTGTTGCAATAGAAATCTATCTCGGTTAACTAATCTCTGTCTCAAAATTTCATGAACTGGTTCCGTTTGTTGAGAATGAAGATCCGCATCAACCGCTCGTCCATTTTGGAACAAACTCCCAATGAATCACACCTTCATAATTCCAACAGACATACTGGGGGACCGAACTGACTTTTCTTTAACGATGACTTTGGCAGATTGACGAGTATCAAGCCACTGTTTCGAGACATCAGGGTTCCCGTAGTATAACCGTTTTTCATCACAAGTGACAATTCTCCTGACAAGTCTATCATTCAGAGTTACAGATAAGCTGAGGAAAGATATCCACACTACACTGAAGGTGTTTAGGTATCAGTTGATGGGGTATAGATATACAGTTTCTGTATAATTTTACAAAGACTCTTAATATGGCGATGTATGGTTTCTTTTGATGCCCCAAACTCTTCTGAAATCCTTCGGTACTATTTTACGGATTTTATCGCAAACTTGGCGTGTATCCTCATTACTCCGTACTTTAGGTTTTCCAGAACGTGGTAAGTCTTTACTGTTTTCGTCTCCATTGATGAAACGCTGGAACCATCTTAATACCAGACGCTCACTCACATCTTCTCCTTGCACTTCACATATTCTTCCAGCTGCTGCAGCGGCTTTAATCTTTCTTCCAGTAGTGTTATAGAATGACTCTAAGTTCAAACTCCCATCTCCGTTTTGTGATTGTTTATTAACAACTGAAGGCCGATACATGCCCGCAACGTACGCAAGACTAGCCATGGCAACATGCAAATAGCATTGCCAAACCAAAAAATCGCAGTAAATTTTCCGAAACACCAACATAAGAAATCGGACTTTACTTATGAGACCACTTAATAAGCGCCCTTGATGAAACACTTTATGTATGATATAAGAGCGTACCCCAACCACTCTACAAACGTG
The DNA here is from genome assembly GCA_030765055.1 of Mantis religiosa. Lineage (NCBI taxonomy): Eukaryota > Metazoa > Arthropoda > Insecta > Mantodea > Mantidae > Mantis > Mantis religiosa. The sequence continues at coordinate 102,622,176 of CM060958.1, forward strand.
TGTGCATGACACACTTTAAGAACTCCCGATGATAAACATAAAAGAACCCTCGCACAAAAAGAGACTTTACATTGAATGATTTTAGTTATTTTATTGTGTTTCAAAACTCAATGTATGTTTTTAATAAAGCAGTAATATTTGTGATGTTGGCATTACAAATAAAATAGTTTTTTTGCCGTTTTAAACCCAGTTCTTATTGCACACTGCACCACAGAAGAGAAAAACTCATTATACTTGAAATAGAATAATTGGGAAAGGAAATTTTAAAGCAAAAGTTTTCATGCTATGTTTACGCAAGTAAACATGCTCGGCGTTTGCCGGTAATGAGGGCTGAAAATAACCTGGAAAAAATTAAGAAACCTCACACGGCCCAGGTTAGATTTGAACTGGGGACCTCTCTCATTTAACGAGCTCGGCCACCTGTAACGTAAAGTAGTTCAGCAAGGAGTTCTTTGAAAAAGTCGTGTGAACTTATGTAGATGTGAAACCTTAAGAAATAACATTAGTAAGGGGAAAATGTAGGATATAAAATACGCAAGCTATGCCAGTCTTCTAAAATTTATTAGAGGTTTCCAAAACATTAGTGTCTTTCATCAAAACCAGCACTGATTAAAGTCTATGAATTTACCAATATTAGCGAAAAAATGGCCAAAAAGTACTTCCTTGTAAGAGAAACTGTTACCTGTAATGAAGTCCAACAGTTTAATTAATACAATTCTTTAGAAAATATGGAAGTACAAATAATTTATTACTTTACTGGCATGATTTCCTGGAGGCGCAATGCATTAAGTATAAATAAATGGAATATTGTTATAAGGGATTATTATTATTGTTATAAGGGATTGTTATATTGTTATGGATACAATGGTTACCAGCATGCTACAGTAAAATCTCTCTAAAACAGAACACGATCGTTCCGATATTTATTTTCCGTTTACACAGGTTTCCGTCTTACAGAGAGTTGTGTTTGAATACAGAAAATGTCACGAAATAGTCGCAAAGGCTTGTAGTGAAGGAATAATATAGAATGAAGTGTAAATAGTAATAGGCTGATATGTATTATGTACTATATTTTCAATTTCCGTACAATAATTGTAGTTTATCGCCTAGTTTCTCTGGTTTCAATTTTCCCTTTCCAATCTTCAACTGTCTGCATATCAACTTCATTTGTTTCGCCACAAACGACAATCAAATCAATGTTATGAGGATGTTTTAGACTTTCGAACCATCTATTGGAAGTTCAGAAATAGTCTTTGCCTAATTTTCTTGCTCTCTCTAAACCTTGAGTCTGAAGCAATGGTCCAGAAATGGGAATTCCTTTAGCACGCGCACTAACAAATTACTCGAACACAGCACGATTTAGCTCGTCATATTTTGTGATCTGTTTCATATGACTTGCTATTCTCTTCAAACACTGGTCTTTAAATTTTTTCCAAAATCTCATAAATATGAGTTTCTCCCACTTTAAACAACACAGTCAATTCTTTAGCTGGACGTTTGTTCTTTTCGTGTTCTTCGATAACCTTAAATGTTTCCTCGAATGAAAATGTCTTATGTTTAGAACTCATTTTACAGAATTTGTGTACAAACAATATTTTTAAAAATGACCAAAGTTGACAGTTTTCATCCACTCGTACTTTATCACTTGTAACAACGTAACTGAGAATGAACACATTGCAATACAATGACAATTGTGCCCTTATCACGTGTGTTGGAAGAAAGTTGGCAGAGGAAATGGTTTGTTTTCCCTTTCCTCGAAGATTTATACTTTGTGGAGATTGGGATTAGGATTTCATCATGGAGGGGATTCGGTACGTAGGCCACTATGCTGGGCCCATTGTTTCTATGCCCCCAAGTGGGGGCACCCCTGGAAGGAAGGACGAGGCGAAGGAGACAGAGGGCGGCGACCTAAGGTGCCACGACAGTACAGAGGGCAGGGTCCCAACAGTTTACTTGGATAAAGACTTCCCCTGACAGACCAGGACAACGGACAAGCTCCCCGCAGCGGGACGGCAACGAGCCTAGCAGCCAAGCCCTAATGGTTCCTGGCTGACGATCCCAGCCCCAAAGGTTCCAGGCTGGCGGTCCCGAAATGGTCCTAGCAGAGGTGCGGAGACCGGCAACTGACTTACCGGAGGAGGAAGTAGTTTTCCTCAGAGCATATCATCCTGCCATGCACCGCCGAGTTACCCTCCGACACGTCTACCCTGAAACAGACCACCAGATGAGAGATGATGTGAAATGATAATGGAGATGACATGGTGGGACGGGAAATTCGCGGGATGTAATTAACCTACCGAGGACTTGCCTGGCGACCCGGTGAAATCCGAGAAAGCTCATGGGTCAGGTAGGTTGGCCACGGGAATAGAACTTGGGCCTGCCGAGTGCGGGCCACAAACGAAACTGCCTGAAGCAGCTTAAAAGCGACAGCTCCATGACAATGGCTTTACTGGCATGTAGAAGAACTCCTAGGGGACGAAATTCGAGTACACCTCTGACGCTGATGGCCGAATAAATTAGAAGGCCATAAACACTCAAATATATCATTAATTGCCACACCCGTGACATTGGAACTGCTTAGTCTAGGCTATGAGCAACCCGAGAGCCAAGCAGCCCTCTAAGTCCACGGGAATTAGTGTTTTCTCTAAGCGAGCATCCGCGATATTTGTTCGGTATCATCAAATGTCACAAATCACAACCACCTTCAGAGATAAGAAGGTAAAGGAATGAAAATGAAATTATAGAAAGGAAATCCTGGTACACGAGAAATCATATCAGCATATCGATCAGAAATGAATGAAACCCATGAGGTCAAAATAAGCAGTCGAAGCTACTGAACGTAGGGCTCCTAACACGCGACCGTAGAGACATCTCTTGCGGGTATAGGACGTTAAATGTGGTGTTTTTTTATTTATGATTCATCTCTTCAGGTTGACCAACATGGAGCTCAAACAGTCGCTGTTGTTTCTAAAGGCGATGGCCATGTTTATTCTCTATAACAAGTGAATTGATGCGCAACTTCTACCAAAGGAATAGGTAGAAAAACTATATACTTTTTGTTCAGGTTGTTATTGTATCATTGTGTAGCCAAGGGAAACTTTTTTGCATTACAATACAGTACAGCTTTTGTTTCTCATTCGGCATGGCATTGCCTCTAGGGAGTCTGAAGCGACCTCACAGTTTAAAGGTTTGAGGTTAACAGAGACATTCAGGTACGGATAATAATCGCAGTTCTGTTTGGTCCGTGCTTGCCTTTGAAGCAATGAAAGTAGCGAGTCGCATAGTGAAGAGTAGTTTTGAGTGCTGTTGTTATGGTAGGTTTGGACTTGTTCCGAATTCATGCATTAGGAAGGCTACTCTACCATAAACCTAGTTTTGTAGTACCTCTTTGGACCAACAACTGTCATTATAACTTCTGAACACACAGTTTATGTTACGTGAAGTACATCAGGGTACGTTCTGCGTAAAGCTTGAAGTTTCGTGCTTACTTTTGGCTATTATCTCATCCTTTATTTATTACTAAAGCCAGATTTGGATGAGACTTCATCTTTTTTCTGATGTTAGGAAAATGCAGTGTGACAAATATACGAGGCTCAAAGTTTTAGTGAAATTAAAGCCACCTTTAAGGTTACTTTTTGTTGTTGCAATTTTTGGCATGTTTACTTGATAGGATATATTTTACAGTTTTAAGTAATACTGTTGATTATTTTAGTTTTTTAGTTTCTGTTATGTTTTGTTAGTTTAGTGCATTTCTCTTATATTAGTAGAATGAACTTAGAGAAACCCGAAATCTAAAAATTGTTGGAAATTTGTTACATAGCGGCTCTCGTATTTATAATATGGACGCTATAATCTGTGGTTGACGGGTCCAAATGTGTAATAAACTTGTCCTCTAAAGTAATGCAGCGAATCTACCTCATATTTTTGAGTATTGCACCACTCTTGCTGCTAACAGTGAGTGCAGTCTTCAATGTACTGCTTGCAGCGGGAGAATAAAGTAGATGTAAACGCAACCACGTGACCGTTGATCATAGCGCGCCTTCTTCACAATTCCCATGATGACTCCACCGTGTAAATATTCCCTTGAAATAATACTGCTATTGAGGTGTGGAGTCTTGAGTTCGTTTCGCTAAAGGGAACAAGAAGTGCGTACTAAGCATATGTTAACTATAAAAAACATATATTAATAGTTAGTTAAGTTAATCATGCTGCGCGCGCATATTGAAGCTGACAGGCGTATCCAGTTGTGAGTCATGACGGAACTGGCGAGTACTGTTAAACAATGCGCGGAAAGCCTTTAGGAAGCGGTGAAAATATAATAATATTGTGACTTTGTGGGTTCGTAGAATTAAAAGTCCAAATTGTAGAAATTCAAAATGCTCCTTATTTTCATAGAAACACACTTTGGCCAATCCTTACAGCAGTAAAATTACGTAACACACACAAATAAAACCTACAAGGTTGTTAACCAAAAAGAGTGCACTTTCAAAACACCGCTGTACGCACACAAGTCTCGATTATCGCTCTCTCATTACGACTGTCACTCAACTAACCGCGGCTTCCTTTTACGAGGAGGGACCCAAAGAAAACCGGACTCCGAGGGCAGCACACACGACTGGACATTGAAGATCTGAATGTCTGACCTTCGGTCTCAAGCCAGATCAGGGCTAGGCCCTCTACTGGCAGTGGAGTGTTTTGTAAGGAAGGATAATATGTGGCAGAAGATGAGGTTGGAGTTGTATGTAAGCCATCTGATGTATTATTTTATGTGCCTAGAAGTAGTCTCGGGCGTATGTAGCGCTCTCCATGATAGATGTCGTACTCACTTAGACCGCGGATGAGGGAGTTGAAGTTGCGGGAGAGATTTTGATTGAAGGAACGTGAAAGGGTATGGATGTAGTTCTGTTATTGTGGGGATACGTAGGGCGCTGCCACTCGTACACGTAGTGCAGAGTTCTCACGCTAGACGGTTTAGTAGAGACCTTCATGAAACAGCTGTGCAGTGTAGAGCTGAACGTGCAACTGTGGTATTGTGTTTCTCTGACTGTTGGCAGGTTACCTCTGCGAAGTCGTTATGGCAACTTTAAAAGAACAAAGAGTGTGTGTGAATTTTGTTTCCTGCTTTAACAATCTGCAACGGAGACACACCAAATGCTTCAGGAAGCTTTCCAGAAGAACGCTATGAGCCGCACACAGGTTTTGGAGTGGTTTCGGCGCTTTAAACGTGGTGGGATGTGTGTTGAAGACCAAGCTGGTTCTGGACGCCCTTCAACATCGCGAAATGAGAACATTGAAAAGGTCCACCAAAAGATCAACTGGGACCGTCGCCAAACGATCGATCAAATTTAAGCAGCGACAGGAAGCAGTTGGAGCTCGTACCAGCGGATTTTTAGGGAGGATTTGCACATGAGAGTGTTGCTGCTAAACTTGTCCCGCGCCTTCTCACACAAGAGCACAAAACAATCCGTATGAAGGTGTTTCAGGACTTAAAAACACAGATTGCACGTGATCCAAACTTCTTGAAGAAAGTCATTCCAGGGGATGAGAGTTGATGTTACGGGTATGACTCAGAAACCAAGCATGTGCCAAGCTAGTGGAGGACTCCCAACTCTTCCAGACCAAAAAAGCAAGGCAAGAGAGATCAAATGTGAATACGATGATCATTATCAGTAGAATAGAAGAGAGTGTTCTGGCGCAACAGTTTATGAGCAAGATGGCAGTCATGCGGAATCTATGTATTTAGAATATTTTGACAGTTTTCAGAGGTTTTAGTTAGTCCTCTTAATGTGCTGTAGATCATGTTGCTAGGTCTCAAGTTATGATCTGGGGGGGGGGGCTCTAGGGTTAAGTGTTTCAGGTTTTCACAGGTAAAGACGGTTGGTCTGGTAGGTTGAACGCTGTAAGTTGAAAGCTTTAGGATTTAGAGGTTAGGTCTTAAGGTATGATCTGGGGAGGGGGGCTCTAGGGTTAAGTGTTGTAGGTTTCCACAGGTAAAGACGGAGGGTCTGGTAGGTTGAACGCTGTAGGTTGAACGCTTTAGGATTTAGAGGTTAGGTCTCAAGGTATGATCTGGGGAGCTCTAGGGTCAAGACTTGCATGCTTTTCACAGGTAAAAAATGCTGGTCTCAACATTAATAACTGTAGGATTTGGTGGTTAGGTCTCAAGGTATCATCTGAGGCTCTAGGATTAAGAGTTGCAGGCTTTCACAGGTAGTTTTCACTGTTGGTGTAGTAGGTTGAAAGCTGTAGGAATCAGAGGTTGGGTCTCAAGTTATGTTCTGGGGGGGCTCTAGGGTTAAAAGTTGCAGGTTTTTTCACAGGTAAAAGCTACTGGTCTGGAGATTAATACTGTGTGATTGAAGGTTAGGTCTTGAGGTTTGATCTGTGGTCTCTAGGGTTAAGAGTTGCATCTTTCCAAAGGTAAGGCTGTTGGCCTGGGAGGTTAATTCCCGTAGGATTTAGTGGTTAGTTCTTGAGGTATGATCTGGGGCTCTAGGTTTAAGAGTTGTAGGGTTCATAGCTAAAGGTTGTTGGTCAGGAGTATAAAGGCTGTAGGATCGTTTGGCTTTGTTGTATAGGTTGAGGTATGGTCTTATGATTTTGAAGTTCAGTTTGCTAGTCCAGCGTGTAAAGGCTGTTAATCTTGGGGCAAGTCCTTCATTCATGCATTACTATTTCACAGTACTATAAACCAACCTAACATAACCCAACCTGACAGTTCTCTTTTTTATTCTTAAGGTATTCTATTCTACCCCCCTGTAACTGAACCTAATATCCTCTTTTTTGTTTTTATCTTCTTTCATCATTCTTTAATCTAGCTATTTGTGCTATTGGCATCCGCTCTCTTTTCTTCTTAGGGTAATGTATTCTACCGCTGTAACCTACCCTAATATACTCTTTTTTCACCTTCTTTCATCATTCTTTAACATAATCTAACCTAACCTAACTCAGCAGTTCTCTTTCCTGAAGTTTCTCTATTTTGCCACTTTAACCTAACCTAATATACTCCTTTGTTTTTGCCTTCTTTCATCATTCTTTAACGTAACCTAGCTGTGTATCTGCTATTGGCATACTTTGTTGCATCTGTTAACCTAACTGTTTTCTGTCCTTATGTTCCTCTATTCTCGCACGTTAACCTAACCTAATATAGTTCTTTGTTTTTGCCATTTTTCACAGCTCCTTAACCTAATTCTTTTTGCTATTGACATCCTTCCTCTTTTCTCAAGCTGTTCTATTCTTTCCTCCTCAACATATCCTAAGGATGTTCATTTTATCCTTTATATAACCCATACCTTTCAAGCTCAACTATTTTGTATTACGCTAACTACTTGTACGTATGGTGTAAAATTCTTGAGGCATGCTGATGTTAGAGCTCCTAGAGCTATTTTTGGCACTGCTAGAGGTATATACGCTGATGAGATGCGTTTATATAGTAAATTTAGCCCTTTGTGTAACTGCTTCTGTTTTCCATAGAGTTTTTTTTGTTGCTAGGGATTGTTGTTCTTCGTACCTTCTCTATGATTTCAAGATCTCTATTCCATCTTGTTATGTTTTGAGGTCTTATGCTTATATCTTAAGCTTCGTGATTATGTCCTTTGCTCTGAAAGGCTATGTATATTGGTTAAGGTGCTGATCTCTTTTGGTCACGTGGTTAAGTCTTGAGGTACGATCTTAGGACCTGGGGTTTAAAGGATGTAGGTATCATAGCTTAAACTCGCAGGTGTTGAGGTTAAAGGCTGTAGCTTTGGTGGTTAGGTCTTATGGATTCGAAGTTAGAGCTCTTGGTCTAGTGTTAAGGCTGTAGGATCTAGAGGATACGTATTGAGGTATGATCTGAGGGCTCTAGGGTTAAGAGTTGTAGGCTTCATAGCTAAAGGTTTAAAGCTGTAGTGTCTAGAGGTTAGGTGTTGAGATATGATCTGGGAACTCTAGGGTTAAGGGTCGTAGGGTTCATAGCTAAAAGTTTGACAGCTATAGATATCTTCGTTCCTGTTAGAGGTGTATTCGCAATGATCTGTGCGTACAGTGTTCATACTGTTCTTCATTCGGATTGATGTCTTCATACTCTTGTAATATTTCGTAATGCTAAACCAACGTTCTAATGCTATTTTCAAGCCTTTCCAGATGTTCTGAGCTTTTTGTACATTTCAGGTATCTTTTTAGGCTAAGTTCAACTACTTAAATCATTTTATATTAATTAAAATGTTTTCAAGGATATTTCATATTATGAGGTAGTAGATCCTTTTTAATTTACCTATTTAACATTAATTAAAGTGTGCTCAGTTAGCTTATGCAGTGAGGTAGACATCCCTCGTCTTTTTATCTGGACTTGGGACCAGCGTCAGAATTTTTGTTTTTCTGAACGGTAGACCTAATGCCTTCCTCTGCTCTTATTATTCAGGCTTTCATGTCTAGATGTCAGCTGCGCACCAGGGTTTGCTGCTTCTTGAGATGGGAAATCAGTCTTTCTGCTTTAGGCCTTCTTATTTCATTCATTATTCACAGCACGGTAATGTCCATGGGCATATGTGGATACTCCATCATCTGCAATTACTCTTTTGTCATCATGTGGGGATAAGGATATTTTGTTCACTTCCACTGATGTAACATTATGTTGACGAGACAGAATTAAGTTCATCGGCGTTCTTATGATTTCTCGGCTTTTAAGACAGTCCAAATAGCTCTCAAAGGTAATGTATTGTTTAATGACGCTATGCTTTATACCTTTTATCTTCTTGATCACACCTCCATCGGTGTCGAGAGCATACATCTTCGGTCTCAGTCCAACAAAACGATTAATGATTTTTCCATTTGCTTCATCTTTAAACTTTCCCAACACTTTCTTATATTTTGTAGAGTGGCATATGTGGTCGCTAGGATAATCAGCAGTATCCAGATGTTCCAGAAAACGTAACTTATCCTGGTATAAATCTCTAGTGGTCACACGATGGATGAAAGAGTCTGTATCCATGTACATGAGCTTCAGATTTTCAAGCCCGTAATACGGTATTAGCACATCATAATGATACCAATACATCAAGGTCTTTGAGATATCCAGCACACACATCCCAATGTATGTAGGCTTGTTGAAGACTATCTCCCGCGACGCCATGTGTACTGGCGCCAGATTAGGGCCATATATAGTTCTATCGATAAATGTAGGCTTAGCAACCAGTTTTTCCAATGTCTTCCAATCGGTGACAAGTCGTATATTCAGTCGGTTTCTGATGTTTTCCATAGTTTTTCCAAACATGGCATTGTTAAAAAGTTTGTAAATATCCTTCTCGAAATCATTTCTTGATCCTTGTCGTAGTCGGTTATTGAATTCCACATAAGGCTTTAACCAACATGACTGTTGAAATTGTAGCACCCGATGGATTTTAGTCAGTTTTAACCCATGACTAAGGGCCTGCTTTAAGGTCATGTAATGCACCACATACTTCGTTCGTGATCCAAGGTGAGGAATTAATTTCTTTGTAGAAGAACCCGTAGGCTTGATACACTCAGGTAGGAACGGCAAATCATTATGAAGCTCATGGAGTTCTGTAGGATATTCGAGGTTCACTTCTAAAATGTATCCCAGAGGGTCATCTTCTCGTAGGATTTCCAGGTTGATATCTTCAGGAGAAACCCACTCAAAACCTCCATAAGGAAGGGCGTGGCACATTGCCCAACCATATTGGTGATTAGCATCCTCATACGTAATATATTGTGAGGGTTTACTTGTATCATACTCCTTCATGTAGATGCGGTTCGCCTCTGCATACCGATGAGAAACTTAGCATAATCCTCCTCTTATACCCGCTTCAACCATGAGTAGCTCATCATAATCCTGTAGTAATTCCAGTTCAATTCCAGTGTTCAGCAGCATTGCATCCCACGTAAGTCCAGGTGATGTAAAATAATGTGCAGGATCAACTTTGTGGGTTTTCAGGGTCTGCTCCCTAAATGTCTCAAACACATCTGTTAGTAGGACATCCGAAGTTAAGTAGAGGTCACTGTAGTCGTCCAGTGTTCTGATGTTGAAGTGGTTCCATATGTTTTTTGCATGTTCATACTCTTCATCACTAATTTCTTCTTTGTTTAACTTATTGTAGAATGCCTTCCTCGGAGGAAGTTCTGTTTCACTCAAAACATCCCACAATGTGACGTAATCGTAGGGGAACACTCCCTTACGTGTCATCAATTCGATCTTCTCTGTTCCAAAGTACTTCTGGGTTTCAGGATATGATGTTAGATTTTTTGCTAATTTATCCAAGCTGGTACTAAGGAAGCGATAGGTATCCACAAAGCGGAGTTTAATGTCACCAGCATACTTGGAAAATGATATGTAACTTTCCTCTGAGCTAGGAATAACTTATACTCTCTCACTAGTACAACCTAATTCTTTAACAATGAAATGGGAGTCATATCCACTCAGGTTATGCATGAAGACAGGAATATAATTAGGTATAGAAAATGAGTAGTTGTCAAACATTTTTATGATTACTCACTCAGATGAGATGTTCTTCATATCCCCAAAAGCGCTTTTCGATCAGGTTTTGATCATCTTCAGTGTGTGTTGACCAGCTACTGAGGTGGAGACGAGCCGAACCTTCCAAGAAACTTCTGCTCCTGTGACAGTCATTTGGTTATCTCCTGATTTGTGCTGCCAACTTCTGGGACTGGAACACTGTGGCCGGACACAGGTGGCTGATGGTCATCTGTGGTGTTGACTGGTTGTAACTGTTTTACCTCTGGATGTGGGTTAATTGAACTGTCGACTTGTGGTGGCGGATGAAATTCCATTTTTTCTTTTTCCCCCTCGTTCTCTGGACCAATATTTAAGTTACTGGTTGTTTTTGAGAGATGTGCTTCCTCACTCATATGTTCCTGAAGTAAACTAGATTGGTTGACATATGGGTTAATTTCAACTGGGTCTAAATTCTTTAAATTTGTTTCAACGACATCAATGTTGGATATTTTAACTTTTTTAATAAGTTGTAAAACACTGTTTAATGGTGGTATCTCAAAATTCAAAAGGTTTTTTGTTTCACTATTTAGGATATAAATTTTTTCCCAAATATCTAATTCATTAACTGTTTGTACATGTTTCAATAGTTGTATACTTTGGCCAATTTCATGGTTGTGTTTCCAGAAATGGTTGGCAACTGCAGACTTTTCTATTTGTTTAAGTTTTATATTCCTCAGGTGTTCCGTTTGACGGGTTTTTAAATTTCTCTTAGTTCTTCCAATATAATATGCTTCACAATTGTCACATGGTATTTTATATATTCCAGATAGTTTCAATTTATCAATAGTGTTGCTTAAAAGTTTTTTGAGCAGATTCTTAAGGTTGAAATTATTCTTTGGGGCTAATTTTATATTATAATTATGAAAAATTCTTTTAAATTTGTTGAATGCCCAAGGGTGATAGGTAAACTTCTTGTAGATAACAGTATTTTCTGGTTTCTTTAAAGTAGTAAATGAACTTATGTGGTTTTTGTATATATGTTCATTAATTATTTTAAATATAGTTGATTCTTTAAAGCCATTGATCTTTGCAACATGCAAGATGTGTTGGTATTCTAATTGATATTCCTGTTCAAGCATAGGTACATTTATAAGTCTGTGGATTAAACAATGGAATACTGCAAGTTGATGTGATGTTGGATTATAGTTATTAGCTTTGATGTAATTGTCCACATGTGTATTTTTCCTATGAATACCAAAATTCAATTTATTATGGTACTTGGAAATTTTTAAATCCAAAAAAGGTAAGAGTCCTTGATCTTCTATTTCCATAGTAAATTTGATGGATTCATCTTGACTGTTGAGAATTTCTAAGGCTTCGTTAATTTTATCTTTGGGTATGATGGAGAAAATATCATCAACATACCTGTACCATACTTTAAATATATCTGAGTGAGTAGATGTTACTTGAATTTCTAGGTTGCTCATATATAAGTCAGCTAAGAATGGAGATAATGGATTACCCATAGCTAAACCATGTGTTTGAGTGTATAATCTTCCATTAAATGTGAAGGTATTCTGGTCAATACAATTGGTAGTACAAGTTAGTAGATCATGAATCTCAGCTTCATTAATATTAATTGAAGTAAGCCATTCTTGTAATAATGAAGAAATCTTCCCAGTTGGGACGTTTGTGAACAAAGAAGTGACATCAAAAGATACTAATAGGTCACTATCATTGATAGTAATGTTTTTAATATATTCAATAAGTTCAAGAGAATTCTTAATGCTTCTACTTTCAAATTTTTTCAAAGATGAAAACTTTTTTGAAACCCATTTTGCCAATAAGTAACAAGGCGAACCTATGTTGTTGATAATAGGTCGCATACTGTTATCTTTTTTGTGAGTTTTTGGAAGACAGTAAATCCGTGGTAGTGTTGGATTACTGACTTTTAATCTTTTTTTAAGAGCTAAATCAAAACAATTAGCTTCATTAATAACTTTGTTAATAATTCTTATGTTGGCTTGTAATGGGTTTTTTTGTGTTTCTGAGTAATCAGACTTTTTAAGGAGTTGCATGACTCTATCTTCATAATCATTTTTGTTGAGTAAAACAATTTGATTTCCTTTGTCTGCTTTTACAAATGTAATGGATTTATTATTTAAGTGTTTGATAATCTTCAATGCTGGAAAAGTGTATTTACCATGTTTTAATTTTTGAAGAACTTTTGTACATTGAGATCTAACATTATCTCTTTCTTGCACAGGAACAGTTTTAATACTTAATTCAATATCTGCTACAAATTCTTTTATATCTTCAGAGAAGGCAACACAGGTTTTCAACCCTTTATTTAACAAATTTAATTCTTCATTGCTGAGAGGTTGATCAGATAAATTAATTACTGCTTTATTGTTATTCTTGATTTTTGGAATATAAGATGGCTGACCTTTTAATATGAACAACTTATGTTTTAAACGTGTATGTTTAATTTTCATCATTTTATTTAAATGAGCATAGAGTAGATTCTCAAAATTATTCCAAAGTGCAGGCCCCAAAGTCTGAGTTAATTCCATGTGAAGTTGATAAAGTTGCATGTTAATTTGATTAAGCTTTTTGTAATGTAGAAATTTTTCTGTTTTAATTACCATTTTTTCCGCCATTTTTTGTTGGGTACAGCTCTTCCCAAAAACTACAATAAAAAGAGACACGAGCTGGTATGTGGCCAGTATTACGAATGTAAACACTGTGATGGCGTTTATGGTACTGAACGTCGTAGAGATGAGCACTAAGAACGATGCGGGAGAATAATTGCTGCTAAGAAACCCAAGATCGAGCCTACCAAACATAAATTGCTGTTAATGGTTCCTGACGAAGACGATGTCGTAGAATATGAAACAGCTTTTCAGGATCGACTTAAATCACATTTCATCCAGTGCTCTACATGCCAGGACCTGAATACATATCTCCAAGAATCAAAACAGCGGATAATTCAAGTCATTCAGAAGCAGCTAAGGATCCATAAAAGTGTGAAAATTAACATCATGACTGAATGTCGGTTTGTGCATGCTATTGGTGACACTACTGACAAAGCCTTTAAAACACAAAATCAAGCAATATATTTAGAAAGTAACTTGGACGCCATCTTGGAAAGGAAATTCAAGAAACTTTGTACTGAAATGGAGGAAAGTCAACTTAAAAGAAGCAGCTGGGCTTTATTAGCTGTTGATGGTGTGCGTGTTAGAATCAACAAGAATAATGGGCTAAGAGGAAGCAGCTACATCCCTCTACCGCCATCTTTAGAAGCGAGAAAAGCCTGCATAAATTCACAGAACTATGATGATGAAAAATGTTTTATGTATGCTGTTCTTGCCAAATTCATTCAAAAGGATCCTCAACGTGTTAGCAAGTATAAGGACCTTCAAGAAAGATATGACTTTACCTGCATCTCATTTCCTACGAGCCTGAGAGATATCCCTAAATTTGAACGAAGAAATAACATCTCTATAAACGTTTTCGGTTTGGATGAAAAGAATCAAGTGTTTCCTATGAAAGTTGTAGATGATGAACAGACTGAACATCGTGATGTGCTTCTATTAAGTGATGCTGTTGGGCGCCAGCATTACGTTTATATAAAGCATTTTGAGAAACTTATTCATCAACAGAAAACTAAACGTAAGGGAAAGATCTACACCTGCAAACGCTGTTTCACGCACTTTGATGATCAGCATGAGCGAGGAGGAGTGCAGAAGTTAAATGAACATAGAAAAATATGCAATCAGCACGGAGTTGCCAGGATTGTTATGCCAACAAAGGAGAAGTCTGTCGTTAGATTCAAGAACTTTGAAAGGATGCTGAAATTGCCTTATGTCATCTATGCTGACTTTGAAAGCATTCTTACTCCTTACCATAGCTGTTCTTATAATCCTGAAACATCTTATACCGTTCCATATCAGAATCATATTCCTATGAGTTTCTGTGTATATGTCAAATCTTCGGCCTCTATTGAAGGCCTCCAGACCGATCTTCCTACTGAACCTTACGTATATCGTGGATATGATGCAGCAGCGAAGTTTATGGAGTATTTAACTTCTCTTGCAAAGAAGATTAATAGTGTATACAAAACTGATTCTCCATTAACACTAACAGATGAGCAGCAAAAATCTTTCGAGTGCTCTACAGAATGTTACTTATGCGGGAAAGAATTTACAGGAGAGAACTGGAAAGTACGGGATCATGACCATATAACCGGTGAATACCGAGGAAGTCTACATAATAAGTGTAATCTAACCTGTAAAACACCTAATTATATTCCTGTCTTCATGCATAACCTGAGTGGATATGATTCCCATTAAATTGTTAAAGAATTAGGTTGTACTAGTGAGAGAGTAGAAGTTATTCCTAGCTCAGAGGAAAGTTACATATCATTTTCCAAGTATGTTGGTGACATTAAACTCCGCTTTGTGGATACCTATCGCTTCCTTAGTACCAGCTTGGATAAATTAGCAAAAAATCTAACATCATATCCTGAAACCCAGAAGTACTTTGGAACAGAGAAGATCGAATTGATGACACGTAAGGGAGTGTTCCCCTACGATTACGTCACATCGTGGGATGTTTTGAGTGAAACAGAACTTCCTCCGAGGAAGGCATTCTACAATAAGTTAAACAAAGAAGAAATTAGTGATGGAGAGTATGAACATGCAAAAAACATATGGAGCCACTTCAACATCAGAACACTGGACGACTACAGTGACCTCTACTTAACTTCGGATGTCCTTCTACTAACAGATGTGTTTGAGACATTTAGGGAGCAGACCCTGAAAACCCACAAAGTTGATCCTGCACATTATTTTACATCACCTGGACTTACGTGGGATGCAATTATGCTGTACACAGGAATTGAACTGGAAGTACTACAGGATTATGATGAGCTACTCATGGTTGAAGCGGGTATAAGAGGAGGATTATGCCAAGTTTCTCATTGGTATGCAGAGGCGAACCACATCTACATGAAGGAGTATGATACAAGTAAACCCTAACAATATATTACGCATGAGGATGCTAATAACCAATATGGTTGGGCAATGTGCCACGCCCTTCCTTATGGAGGTTTTGAGTGGGTTTCTCCTGAAGATATCAACCTGGAAATCCTAGGAGAAGATGACCCTCTGGGATACATTTTAGAAGTGAACCTCGAATATCCTACAGAACTCCATGAGCTGCATAATGATTTGCCGTTCCTACCTGAGTGTATCAAGCCTACGGGTCCATCTACAAAGAAATTAATTCCTCACCTTGGATCACGAACGAAGTATGTGGTGCAGTACATGACCTTAAAGCAGGCCCTTAGTCATGGGTTAAAACTGACTAAAATCCATCGGGTGCTACAATTTCAACAGTCATGTTGGTTAAAGCCTTATGTGGAATTCAATAACCGACTACGACAAGGATCAAGAAATGATTTCTAGAAGGATATTTACAAACTTTTTAACAATGCCATGTTTGGAAAAACTATGGAAAACATCAGAAACCGACTGAATATACGACTTGTCACCGATTGGAAGACATTGGAAAAACTGGTTGCTAAGCCTACATTTATCGATAGAACTATATATGGCCCTAATCTTGCGGCAGTACACATGGCGTCGCGGGAGATAGTCTTCAACAAGCCTATATACATTGGGATGTGTGTGCTGGATATCTCAAAGACCTTGATGTATTGGTATCATTATGATGTGCTAATACCGTATTACGGGCTTGAAAATCTGAAGCTCATGTACATGGATACAGACTCTTTCATCCATCGTGTGACCACTAGAGATTTATACCAGGATAAGTTACGTTTTCTGGAACATCTGGATACTGCTGATTATCCTAGCGACCACATATGCCACTCTACAAAAAATAAGAAAGTGTTGGGAAAGTTTAAAGATGAAGCAAATGGAAAAATCATTAATAGTTTTGTTGGACTGAGACCGAAGATGTATGCTCTCGACATCGATGGAGGTGTGATCAAGAAGATAAAAGGCATAAAGCATAGCGCCATTAAACAATACATTACCTTTGAGAGCTATTTGGACTGTCTTAAAAGCCGAGAAATCATAAGAACGCCGATGAACTTAATTCTGTCTCGTCAACATAATGTTACATCAGTGGAAGTGAACAAAATATCCTTATCCCCACATGATGACAAAAGAGTAATTGCAGATGATGGAGTATCCACATATGCCCATGGACATTACCGTGCTGTGAATAATGAATGAAATAAGAAGGCCTAAAGCAGAAAGACTGATTTCCCATCTCAAGAAGCAGCAAACCCTGGTGCGCAGCTGACATCTAGACATGAAAGCCTGAATAATAAGAGCAGAGGAAGGCATTAGGTCTACCGTTCAGAAAAACAAAAATTCTGACGCTGGTCCCAAGTCCAGATAAAAAGACGAGGGATGTCTACCTCACTGCATAAGCTAACTGAGCACACTTTAATTAATGTTAAATAGGTAAATTAAAAAGGATCTACTACCTCATAATATGAAATATCCTTGAAAACATTTTAATTAATATAAAATGATTTAAGTAGTTGAACTTAGCCTAAAAAGATACCTGAAATGTACAAAAAGCTCAGAACATCTGGAAAGGCTTGAAAATAGCATTAGAACGTTGGTTTAGCATTACGAAATATTACAAGAGTATGAAGACATCAATCCGAATGAAGAACAGTATGAACACTGTACGCACAGATCATTGCGAATACACCTCTAACAGGAACGAAGATATCTATAGCTGTCAAACTTTTAGCTATGAACCCTACGACCCTTAACCCTAGAGTTCCCAGATCATATCTCAACACCTAACCTCTAGACACTACAGCTTTAAACCTTTAGCTATGAAGCATACAACTCTTAACCCTAGAGCCCTCAGATCATACCTCAATACGTATCCTCTAGATCCTACAGCCTTAACACTAGACCAAGAGCTCTAACTTCGAATCCATAAGACCTAACCACCAAAGCTACAGCCTTTAACCTCAACACCTGCGAGTTTAAGCTATGATACCTACATCCTTTAAACCCCAGGTCCTAAGATCGTACCTCAAGACTTAACCACGTGACCAAAAGAGATCAGCACCTTAACCAATATACATAGCCTTTCAGAGCAAAGGACATAATCACGAAGCTTAAGATATAAGCATAAGACCTCAAAACATAACAAGATGGAATAGAGATCTTGAAATCATAGAGAAGGTACGAAGAACAACAATCCCTAGCAACAAAAAAAAAAAAAACTCTATGGAAAACAGAAGCAGTTACACAAAGGGCTAAATTTACTATATAAACGCATCTCATCAGCGTATATACCTCTAGTAGTGCCAAAAATAGTTCTAGGAGCTCTAACATCAGCATGCCTCAAGAATTTTACACCATACGTACAAGTAGTTAGCGTAATACAAAATAGTTGAGCTTGAAAGATTTGGGTTATATAAAGGATAAAATGAACATCCTCAGGATATGTTGAGGAGGAAAGAATAGAACAGCTTGAGAAAAGAGGAAGGATGTCAATAGCAAAAAGAATTAGGTTAAGGAGCTGTGAAAAATGGCAAAAACAAAGAACTATTTTAGGTTAGGTTAACGTGCGAGAATAGAGGAACATAAGGACAGAAAACAGTTAGGTTAACAGATGCAACAAAGTATGCCAATAGCAGATACACAGCTAGGTTACGTTAAAGAATGATGAAAGAAGGCAAAAACAAAGGAGTATATTAGGTTAGGTTAAAGTGGCAAAATAGAGAAACTTCAGGAAAGAGAACTGCTGAGTTAGGTTAGGTTAGATTATGTTAAAGAATGATGAAAGAAGATAAAAACAAAAAAGAGGATATTAGGTTCAGTTACAGGGGTTAGAATAGAATACCTTAAGAATAAAAAAGAGAACTGTCAGGTTGGGTTATGTTAGGTTGGTTTATAGTACTGTGAAATAGTAATGCATGAATGAAGGACTTGCCCCAAGATTAACAACCTTTACACGCTGGACTAGCAAACTGAACTTCAAAATCATAAGACCATACCTCAACCTATACAACAAAGCCAAACGATCCTACAGCCTTTATACTCCTGACCAACAACCTTTAGCTATGAACCCTACGACTCTTAAACCTAGAGCCCCAGATCATACCTCAAGAACTAACCACTAAATCCTACGGGAATTAACCTCCCAGGGCAACAGCCTTACCTTTGGAAAGATGCAACTCTTAACCCTAGAGACCACAGATCAAACCTCAAGACCTAACCTTCAATCACACAGTATTAATCTCCAGACCAGTAGCTTTTACCTGTGAAAAAACCTGCAATTTTTAACCCTAGAGCCCCCCCAGAACATAACTTGAGACCCAACCTCTAATTCCTACAGCTTTCAGCCTACCACACCAACAGTGAAAACTACCTGTGAAAGCCTGCAACTCTTAATCCTAGAGCCTCAGATGATACCTTGAGACCTAACCACCAAATCCTACAGTTATTAATGTTGAGACCAGCATTTTTACCTGTGAAAAGCATGCAAGTCTTGACCCTAGAGCTCCCCAGATCATACCTTGAGACCTAACCTCTAAATCCTAAAGCGTTCAACCTACAGCGTTCAACCTACCAGACCCCCCGTCTTTACCTGTGGAAACCTACAACACTTAACCCTAGAGCCCCCCTCCCCAGATCATACCTTAAGACCTAACCTCTAAATCCTAAAGCTTTCAACTTACAGCGTTCAACCTACCAGACCAACCGTCTTTACCTGTGAAAACCTGAAACACTTAACCCTAGAGCCCCCCCCCCAGATCATAACTTGAGACCTAGCAACATGATCTACAGCACATTAAGAGGACTGTCTAAAACCTCTGAAAACTGTCAAAATATTCTAAATACATAGATTCCGCATGACCGCCATCTTGCTCATAAACTGTTGCGCCAGAACACTCTCTTCTATTCTACTATTATCATTTTTGCTGTTCGTGGAATTGTGCATCGGGAATTTGTACCCCCTGGCCAAACTGTTTACCAGCACCTCTACATGGATGTTTTAAGGCGTCTGCAAGAGGATGCGAGGAGGAAACGCCCGGAATTCCAGTTACGGCTCTTACGCAAGAAAACATCAAAACTGCTGATGGCATTGTGAGAGGACCGACGAATTACCTTACGATCACTTTCTGAAATACTGAACATTTCATTGGGTGCCACCCACACGTTGGTGACAGAAACATAACTCATGAGACGTGTATTTGCGCGATGGTTTCCAAGACTGTTGATTCCCGAACGAAAGGCCATTCATATGCAGGTCTGCATGTAGTTAAAGTTGATGTTAGAGGAAGATCTGGAGTTTCTTTCAAACGTAATCACTGCTGATGAAACTTGGCTACATCATTTTGATCCTGAGAGCAAACAGCAACGCTCGTGGGGAAATCACCTCCATCACCAACCCCCCAAAAAGAGAAAGTGGTTGCTTCTGCTGGAAAAGTTATGGTCATCTCATTCTTTGATATTCATGGAATGGTTTATCAGCATGTTGTACCGGCACACACATGAGTAACTGGACAATACTACAAGGATGTCCTGAAAACAATGCAAGTCTATATCAAGGGCAAAAGACCACATTTCCGTGAAATAGGCTGGATGCTGCAATATGCGCAGCCGCATATTACCAATGTTGTGAATATCTTGCAAAAATCAACGTGAAGTGCATCTCTCATCCTCCTATAGTCCGGATTTAGCCCCATGTGACATTTTTCTATTCCCTAACTTGGATAATGCCTCCCACGAAGGTGTTTCTTCATCATCAGAGGCAGTGGTGGAGGCTGCGGAGGCGAGTTTGAAGGATCTCTAAAAATGTTTTGCAGCATGTCTTTAAAGACTGGCAGAAACGCTGGGACAAGTGCATCTCATTCACGGGAGACTATTTTGAGAAGGACCGTCAAAATTATGAGGATGAGTAAAGGTATGTTGTCAAAAAAATTGCGATCATTCTTTATTGAACATCCCTGGTATAGTGGGGAAGGTGAGGCCGAAATACGCGATTAGAAATCAAATAGAATTATTGAAATGGGTGCAGGTAATCAAGTTGTGGAGGAGGTGATGTGGGCAGATGGTGTGGAAAATATGTTAAACGAAAGGTGCGCGAGCTTGTTGATGTACTGTTAGGCAAAAGTATTTTCTCGAAGAAGAAGAGCTGAAAGCCTATAATTTTTTGCATACCTTAGTGTTTTCCGTGATGTTAAAGAGGTTTTCTGAAATGTAAGTGCGTAATAATTAAGAATCGGCTGTCCATACTTGAAAACTTACACAATATATTCTTTAACCTATTTTAATTCAGTATTCAGTGATAAATTAAATGTGAAAGGAAATCAAAAAATGAAGACAATTTTTAAGCCAAATTACTTTAGGTAATTTTTCACATTTACATAATATTTAACGTCATTTTTAATGTTCTTTAGGTCTCTAAAGCAGTACCTTTCATATAGGTATCCAATTATAGGTTTGTGTATCTCTCTTACTTAATTACAATTAAATATATTATTGTTTATTCCGAAATAGATGTACCATTTTACTTTCATCTGGTTTTTACCACATTTTTCAGTGAGTTGTGTCTAAAGAAGTCGTTATATTCCTGTATTAGAGAAAACGATTTAATGACAGTTCTAAAACAGTTTAAATGGCCAACATTTCACTTAACCAAAACGCTGCCAACCTTACAGTGGAAATTACTAATTTCAAGTGAGTTAGTAAAAAAATATTGTTCTGAAAAAATAAAAATTGATTTAAAGTTCCAATACTAGGTATCATATCGTATTGTGTTTAAGGAAAATTGTGTTACAAAGTTGTTTCAAATTTTTAAGCGCCGGCTTTTGTATGGTGTTTTTGAAATTCTGTTCTCTTTGCACGAACAGAAGAAAAATGCACTGATAAGATTTACTCTTGTCATTTACATAAAGACTCTTCCTACAAACGCTTATTCCTCTACCTACTTCGCATTATTTGAGACAATCATTGCAGGAACTATTTTATTGCTTTCTTCCTTGTAGTTACAGTGAAAATAGGGGAAAAGTATACTTTAAACGTTGGTTAAGTTGGTAAGCTTCATCTCTTTTAAATTTGGTTCTCTCGCGTACCCAAGAGATAAAAAAGTGAATAACGGCTTCTTATTGAACAACTGAATAAGTACTGAAAAATGAAAACAAATGACAAGGATTACCTAGGAAACCAGTTAACTGTACAAATAAATTCTTTTAAATTCTTTTAAGATGATTTACAGTTTTTATATATTAAAATATTGTTTATCATTTACTTCAGCATTATGCAGAAGTCGTTCATAATAACAAGGATGTCAGAGGCTATTCCTAGATAGCGTCAGATATAAATTACATTTGTCATGAAAACGTCGTAAACTTAGGGTATTTTAAACAAATTTGTTCGAATTTTAGAGAAAAATTAATGTTTTATAATCATTTTTCATATATATGGTAGTCTGTATTGGAGATCCGTCAGATTGGATGGGATTTACAATGAATTTAAGCATTTCCACACTCTCAATATATGCACATATTTTCTCTATTTGTAATATTGGAATAGATTAACACCAAGCAGAAAGAGAAAGGGTTTTAAAATGTTGTAAAAGAATGGCAACAGAGAGCAGTGTTTCTCGAATAAAACGCACTTTTTTTTTAATTTCGTGCTCCAGCATTAAGCCATATCGGACGATGAATGAAATGGGTGACGTTAAGTTCTTTGGACCCTTGGCTCATTTGAACATTGAGTTAAGCGTCTTTCGTCCTTCAGAACAAAGGAAACCCTTGGATAAAGACTTCATCCAGGTAACTCAACTTAACCGAGATTCGAACTCGCGGCTTTTTCGAACGAGAGGCATATACGCTACCGAGGAGGTCTAAATAAGAGCCATTTACGAAAATATGAGTTGGTTTAACTGCTTTTTGGTTTGTTTTATACTCATGTTGGCACTACACACGTAAGTGCCAATCTTCTTCACCTTCCATCCTATATTGCATGGTTAGTGCCACACAACTCTTGTACTTGGGACTTAGTTGCACGTTTCACTTGGCCAGTAGCCATTTTTCACCGTGGACCACATACTTTGTCTAATCAACTCGACAGCGCCGTATCGTTTCACCAAAGTCTGTCCCTAACCGGAGAAGTAGGTGTACTGTTCCCAAAGGATGCCATTGTCCCCAGGATAACTTTAAACTTGCTGTACATTACCGCCGCTTGCTAGATTTACAGCTGGTCAAGTTACTGCCTCTGGCTTGGTTCCCTTTCCCCGAATTCCTGTATTTTAATCCACTGAAATCACTGCAATATATGCCTATTGAATGGCGTAACCATAGCTAAAGAAACTGGAACACTTGTTGGGATTCCACCCCGATCAAATACTGACCTAATGTTTCTTCGATTTTAAACAGAATGGATTCTTGAAAGATAAAAAAGTGCCAACTTGTCATTAATAAAGAAAACTAAGGAAGCATAAGTATATAAAGGTTAAGAAAAAATTCAATTTTCTTTACACGAGCTTCAGAAAAAAGTGAATAACGACTTCTCATTTGACAAACATATGAGAATTTTAAAACTGAAAACAAAGGAATATTTCGCAACCAGTTAAGTTCACAACATACATTTTATTTGATACGGAGTGTGTGCTTCGAAATCTACATTTCATGTAATAACATTTTGTGTATCTCTTACTTTTACTAATTCTAATCTAATTCAGAATGAGGCTTAGAAAACTCCTGTTATACACTGCATAATACGGGCAGTCTCTATCCAAGTACCCCAACAGAAATCCTCAGCGCCATATCAGGAAATATTGAAACTCTCTAATAACTTTGAAAAATATAAATATAAACTTGTCCATATCACTGAACACTATGTATAGTTTCAGCCACTCTATGCAGTAGATATGCAACAGATGTTATATGAATTAATTTTATTAATCGTTCACTCATGTGTTTTCCTGCCTTAAACATGTATGACACACCATGGATAGTAAAAAGTAATACATCATCATATTTAAATTTATCTGACCATAAAAGATACACTAAATTATGAAAGCATTGTTCAATACTTTCAGAACTTTACATTTTTCAGTGTCTCGGATGTTACCTAAAGTGTTTCGCCTGCAGACTTATGTCACGAATGTGGTTGTGGTTGTACTCTTGCTTATCTACTCGTAGATGCTTTTTACAACTGATGCTGCTTCTAATGTTGCACATTGCAACATGGTAGTTATGCAAAGGAAGCTGCTAATACCATCATGTTACACAATTCCTTATTAAATTCAAATCGGGAAACATTTTCAGTATTCGTATGTGCCAAAGCTTCTCTGTATTTTATTTATGTATTTTACTGTTGCAATATATTTCTGTGTAATAATCAGAGCTAGGAAGTTAGTACCGATTTCCCTGAACACTCTAAGAGCGGCCAGGCATGGCCATACTACGCAGCGCTACTAGCAAGGACAAGGTTCGTCGTAGCATGTAACTCATTACTACAAAACAGATGTAACAGCATGACACAGAGCACGTTGGTAGGAAGGAAAACATTCGAATAACATCTTTGTTGTGATTCAAAGATGAGCAACTAAATTTGCTGTACAACCATTGTATGTTTTCTAGAAGTGTACTTATTCATGTTCTTATTTACTTCATTATTTACATTTATATTTCAGTGGGATACTTCAGCAAACATGGAAAAAAGAAAAGCCAGATCGAGAAACAAAATTAGCTGAAATCATTAACGAATTTGCAACAGATTATCAATCAACTAAATGTTGTTATACGGGACATAAAATGAGTTTTTCCATGTGAAAGGCTTCAGAGGTACATTATTGTTTTTGGTAATACGGCCGCAGATGTGTAGTAAAATTCCTGCTTTGGTATTCTGTATAGTAAGAGTTTTCAGATATTTAAGAAATTAATTTTATTATTTTTATATTATTTTACATTCGATCAGGAAATGTTGCAGTCCGCGTTATAATTTCTTGGGTGTTGCCTATTTAAATAATGAGATCAGCCAGAGACAAACTCGTATGTACTATATAAGAATTTGTATGTTGTACATAATGATCTAAATCGATGTGCATTTACTAATGTATCATGTAATCTTTTTTCCTCTGGGCAACCGGTTTCAATGCCTCTCCGCGGTGCGCTTTTATCTATGACGTGTTTGAATGCCGGGAGAAGGTCGGTCGCAACCTGCATAGGGAACGGCGAGCGGTACGGATTTCCTAACCCTGGTAATAATTCATTATTATTATTATCCTGTAGTTCTGAACTTCTGAAGCCTATGTTTGAACACTGCAGAACATATCACACCATATCTGCAAGAAACAAAACAGCGTCCCGGTTTTCTGTGCATGTACACTTGAAGACAATGCTTCCTAGATTATTGCGTTACTCCTGCTTCCTATTATGAGTTTCATATGGGAAGATTTCTCGCCTGTAGCGAATCAGATACGTTAGAGCCTTCACCGTTACCACCTCGTTATCCCCACTCTTTTACTATTTCCCTCTCTGTCTGTCTGTCTGTCTGTCTGTCTGTCTGTCTGTCTGTCTGTCTGACTGTCTGTCTGTCTGTCTGTCTGTCTATCTGTCTGTCTCTCTGTCTCTCTCTCTCTCTCTCTCTCTCTCTCTCTCTCTCTCTCTCTCTCTCTCTCTCGCACACTTGCGATTGTTCGTGGCACTAGACGCAAGGGAACGCAAACTGAATTTTCCAAAGTTTTATAATAATGCACTTGTTGAAATCACAACTGCAACGTGGATATTCGTATATTACGCAAATGGTTTAAATATTTAGTTTAAAATTAATTATAGTTTATCAATTATTTATTTTTCTAATCCAACGAAAATGCCATCGGTGCATCCATATGTTACTTAAGTTAAAATTCGTTACTGTCATTGTCATCATCGTCTGAATATTGCAAACTTATGACGATAGGTTCCAAAATCTCGTTTCTTGCTATTTTTGTCTAAAAGTCGTCTTCTTGTAGTTTATCTGATGTCTCACGCAGCTTTCCCAGTCTTGTTGCGTTCCTTGTCAATTTATTCGTGAATAAGTCGCTCATCGTCAGTCAGTTTAAAATATTAATTCTGTTTGCAACATAATTTGAGCTCACATTAACTCTATTGGATTGTTCTGGCTGTAGTAAGGGGGAAAAGTGGATCGTGTCTCCTTGATCCAGCAGATACACTTTTTCATGGAAGAGTAACTGAATAGTACTGCGTTGAACATTAGAGTAAATAGAGATTACGAATCATTCATAAACAAAGATATAATGTGACCAGACACGTTCTGCCAGACCAGCAGGAAGTGTATTGTTTTCTCTCATCGAATTTAACAAACATCTTGGCTTATTCAAAGTACATATTTCTTTTCCCACGTCATGTCAAATGTTTACGTTTCAGTTCTGAGTAATTTCAAATATACGTTCACGCATACAGGCCAACCAATAATGATGTTCATTACAGTGCTTACGTCGCAATGCGTTGTTATAATATAATAATATCTACTTTATTTATTTGTATTAGGAAAACTATTTGAGTTAAAAGATAGGGGGATTTACGGTTATGTTGAATACATTACTCTCTCCTTCCTCATGGTTCAGTTTTTGCAAAATATGAATTTTTGTCTTAGTGCGAATAGTATTTGTTATAGATTGATTAGCTTGGCGCTCCTCGAACACAGCTTAGGGGGAATGCAATACGACAACATTGCAGAACTCCGATTGGTTACTCACCTAGTAGCGCTCAAAGACAAACACCTTCCCATTTGAAACACATAATAGTGACGTCATTCATACTCTCTCTAAGGTAACCTATATACTACGGGTGCGAACATGCCTCCGCCCGCTACCTCGTGTATACAAGGTTCACCATGAGACCATCTCTATTCGTTTGTGTTTCTTTTATAAGTATCCAAGTGCAACAACTGAACGAGATGTTGATGCTCTCCTTTTACGACGTTATTGTTGAATATAAAATAATAGTACCTATTTCGTCTTTAAGCATACTTCAGTAGGAAAAAGAAAATTAGATCTATTCCTGATATCGTAATCAAAATCTGTACACTATACAACAGCAGCTGAGTGTGATTATCTTCACAAATCTTCATGTTTTTTCCTCAAGTAACCGTTTCGTCTCTGTTTATTATTTTATTGTATAAATTCTAAGTTTCGCTACAGTTAAGAATTTGGTACTAAAGTTTGAAGAGTGCGGCAACATGACATAGCATTCAGTCCATTGCTGTGGAGGGCGTAAATAATACTTTGTTACGAGTTGTAATTTGTTTTTCTAGCTAGCTTTTAGGTTCTAATATTAAAAACTTCTAAATCAAACACTAATGATCTTAGTTAAAGGTTAATTCAGTTAAATTACTTTTCCTGTTTTTCATGAGGACTTATAGTAAACACCTCATTTTAGCTCATTTTCAAATTATTAAACTTACACTTCAAAATTATAAGGGAAATAATCTAAAAATTTTAACATCCTTTCTGTAATTTAGTTTCAAGGAACTTACTGCAGGATTTAATATAAGGATGTGCTTTAACCATCAAAAATAAATTCTCACTCGGTAAGATGCCAAACATACCCTATTTCCAAGTACAGTCTATAAA
This sequence comes from Mantis religiosa, assembly GCA_030765055.1. Lineage (NCBI taxonomy): Eukaryota > Metazoa > Arthropoda > Insecta > Mantodea > Mantidae > Mantis > Mantis religiosa. Next base: position 102,649,282 of record CM060958.1, read on the forward strand.
AGGTGGAGCAAAAGTACTCATGAAGTTTTTCAATAAACTCGTCGAGGTCTGACTTGTATTTTGAAAGATACTTGTACCCTTTCCGCTGGGTATAAAATCAAATGGGAATGAAGATAAATTTACAGCCTCATCGTGATGTTAGAGTAAAGAGTTTTCCTGAATACGAATTGCCTGGATAAACTTTGCTCCAGCATTTTCCGTTATCTTCACAGGCGAACTAACGCTAGAATGTTTTTAAGCATTTCATTCATCTGTGTTGTCAAAAGGGGCGCTAATTACATAAAATTCTGAATTTTTTCATTCATATTACTTTATTTACTCTTCTAAAGACTACTCATATTGGACATTACTATAAAAACATAACGACATAACGAGTTTTACAGCTGCTTCGCAGAAAATTCAAGTTACCAGATTTGTTTATTATTTACTCTGTCATGCCTTAAGTTATTTTATTTCTAATAGTCACGAAGGAGCACGATTCTTCGAAAGTGCTCGCTTTAAATATAGTGCGATTCATATAAACCTGTGAGAAACTTTGGGAGAATATAATACACATTTCGGAGATTACATTACACTATTTACATCTCAGAGAAAATGTTGGAAATGTTACATCTCAAGGAATCCATTCAAACCTAAATAAGTAACATTAGCGAGGACACTCTCCGTAAAACTTCAGAGAATATGGTCAGACGAGTGCAAACATGTATAGGTGATGTTGGAGGACACTTCCAACATTTTATCTGAGATGTAAATAGTGTAATGTAATCTCCCAATTGTGTATTATATTCTCCCAAAGTGGCACGTGTTTCCTGTTATTGGTTCAAAAGTTATAGCATATTGAAATGGTTCAGGTTTATATGGATCACACTATATATTTTTAAATTTCAAAAATAAATGTTTTGTCTTTTATAAAAATATATCAATTAGCTTTTGCTCCCTGGAAAGGACGAATAAATGTTCAGAACTTATCAATTGGTGACGTTATATCAATTTATTGCTTTTGATTGTTTTATTTTCTTGCACGAAAACTAAACCGGTTTGCCAAATTCATCTTGTAGCCTTATTTTCACTTAACGAAGCGAAGAAGCAAATATAAAAATGCGAATCAAGGAAACCGTTGATTTTTCTTATCAGAAAACTATTCCTTATTCTCACGCATAAATGGACTTTAGTCGAGTTTAATAAAGTGCAAGTTAGAATTAATTTGTTTTCTGCATCTAGAAAATATGTTTCAATAAATACACCAAACCTAGAATGCAGGATTCGTAAGCTTGAAAGGAAAAAAAAAAAAAACAACATAATTTAAATACTAATACACAAAACACTCATTTATTTTTCATTCTTCTTATGTTTTGAAAACAAATGCTAAACAAAATCTTTATAGCAGTTTATCCTCGTTAGTCGAACTAATTACTTCATGTCTTGAGCAGTTTGTAAGTGTAGCGAAATCGATATACAAGTTTAAGCTCTCTGACATTCTACAGAAAACTTGAACAAGATTGATTACAAACTACATCTTATGGAACATTACGCAAAAGTGTAACAAAAATTAAAGTTGTGTAAAAGGCATAGAATTTTTCGTGTGCTCTTGGGCATTTCATGTACAGAAACATTTGAAGGGATCATAATATGTCACTGAAACTAAGCACTTAAGCATTATGTGTACGTAAAACAAATATTTGAAGTTTTTTCCATCAAATTTCAGTTATGGACCTTAATTAGAGCAGTTTTTTATTATATTCAGGTAGTGGAAGTGGATACAAGTGTGTTTAATGTTAAATATGATTTTAAAACGAAGTTGAACTACCGAGCTAACCAGCAAAACACCGTTATGAACAATTGAAATAACGAGAAAGAAGAAAGTAACTTCAGTAACTTCCTGATCCTATACCCTCAGGTCATGCTAACGTGATCTTATCTTACTAAAGTTCTACTTCTCTAACTACTTGTCTAAATAACTGTTAAGTGCACATCGTATATGAAAAACGTTACTAAACTTTAGTCTTCTCTTTTATTAGTAGTGAATATCCCAGATGTTTCCGATATGACATGCTGCAATTATAGAACTCTGAAAGTTTAATGAGTATACATTTTCGGGATCTCATATAATGAATGGTTTTCCGTTTCTTTTACAACTTCAGATAAACTTATTTCATCAAATATTTAAGATGTAACTCTGAAGTTTGTGATAGGCAAATAAGCAATATGCTTAACATTATCACAGCTAGTTTTTGCAGACTTGGTATATTTTAATAAATCTGCACCGAGAAGAATTATGTAGTCGACATGCTAAAATGCATTTAAGGAATGGGCATTGATATCAGATATTTGGGACATTTTGAGGTTTGTTATTAGCAGGGCTAGGAAGTTTGTAACGATTTCCTTGAGCAGTGTAAGAGCGGCCAGGCAAGGCTATACAACGCAGCGCTAATAGTAAGGGCAAGGTTCATTGTAGAGTGCAACTCATTACTGTAAGTTCTATCCTAAACTAATACGTATTACATGTATAGTATATGCTTTATACAGAGTGGCCGAATCAATCAAATATAGTTATTGTAACGGGATTTTGTTTTCGATCTTCTTCTTCCAATAAGAATCACGCCAACTTTTTTATAATATCCAAGTCAAGTTTTAATCTAATAAGAGTCATGAGATCTTTCTAAGGTGTGGATGCGGATTTTTGGTGAAAATAAAATTTAGATGAGTCCAATTTTGTAATATATTATTTAATTATATAATATGAACTACGATTCACTCTTTTATATTATAAATATTGAATAACACTTTTTGAATCTTATTAATGTTTCTTTACAATTACAATCATCGTAACATCTTTCCTCGTTCTCAAGCAAGACACAAGATTCTAACACTTTTTTAGATTATTGATTTTCTTGTCCCCATAGCAATTCCCACCTTATTTTGTGATTGGCCGATTCACTGACACGTCATCACACCACGTCACACCACGTCACAGCACTACTACTTCGGCCAATCACACAACTACATACATTTTTATATATATTTACAATTCCCACGAACACAAAAATACTGTTACAAATGCCCCTCTTCGAAATATATGGAAAATAACCAAATAAAGGAATTAACAATCTGTTTCCATATATTTCGAAGAACAGCCCCAATTAACAATTTCGTTTACACCAATATTACACAACATCAATACAACATACATAAAATATAATAATATACATACATTGGATGAAATATAATAAATGAACATTTAACAACAATAAATTAACATTAATTAAAATACAACAATATATTGATGTTTAACAATGTTTTTTTTTTTATTATTATTATTTAACACACACATAGTATATATTCAATATTGTTTCAATTACTGTCAATGCTTTTGAAAGGTTTCATTAATGTCTTATGATATCTTCCCACAATCTTATTATTCGAATCTTGCAATTCATAAGTGTGATCTCCAAATTTGGTTACTACTCTATACGGACCTTTATAAATTAAGTTCATTCTCCAATACACTTTTCGTCTAGCATCTGAGATGTTAAATGTCTTCACTAAAACCATATCATTTATTTCAGGATCCCATTTGGCTTTTCTTCTTTGTACTTTCTTTAATCTTTTTTTCAGATTTTTCTAGTATTCTTTTAAATGCTTCAGCGCATTTCTCTTCATCATTTAGAACATTTGTTTTCTCCTCAAAAGTCGTTGGTACATTTAATATAAGAGGTTCAGGAGGTTTTCCAGTCATTAGCTCTATTGGAGCGAATCTTGTAGTAGCGTTTGGGGTGTTATTTATTATCTTTTCTATGACAGTACAATATTTATACCAACACCGGTGATTCGAATGACACAGTATTCGAAAATAAAAAGTTAAGTCTCGCATCACTCTCTCACAAGGATTTCCTTGTGGATAATAAACCGAAGAATTATAAATTTTTATATTGTTTTTCTTCATCTCGGATGTAAACAATTTACTTCGATGAACTGTGGCGTTGTCTGAAAGTATGGCTTTTATTTGCCCATATTCTGGTATCCACCCCTTTAAAATTTTATTGACACATGTTTTACTCTTAATATTTTGAACGGGGTAAATTTTCACAAATTTAGTAAAAATATCAAACATCACAAAAATGTATTTACAATTATATTGACTAGCCGGCATCTCCCCGTGTGCATCGATCGCAACTAATTCATTCTTTTTATCTCTGATGATGGTCTGAGGTTCAAAATCATATTTGATGTTTATAGGTTTAGCTCTTTGGCACAGTTCACACGTTGAAATTAATTTCCGTACTTTCCTATCAATGTGCTTTATATATAGCTGTTCTTTGATGGTCATGGAAGTTTTCTCGCATCCAGAATGAGCTAGGTGGTGATGAAATGAAGTGATTACACTTTCTTCTAAACTACTGGGAACTATAACCTTCCATTTTTTTATCACATCTCCATGTAATTTATAAAGTACACCATTTTTCTTGGCTATGGTGCAATTCGCAGCATCTTCAACTGCTGGAGCCTGTCGCAACAATGCAGATAATTTCGAATCATTTTGTTGAATTTCCGAGATATTTTTAAATTTTAGAGTAAGATTTCTATCGCATGTAAAATTTAACTCGAAAAGTTTTATCTCATGTTGAGATTGTGACAATGTCTCTGGAATTTCTCCATGCATTTTCTGTCTCGACAACAAATCACTAAATATATTATTCTTTCCTGAGATGTGCCGAACCTCAATATCATAGGAAGTAATTTCATGTATGTAACGAGATATTTTAGAGCTAGTTAGTTTACATTTTTTTATAAATGATAGACTAATATGGTCAGTATATACAATGACTTTAGTATTGTACACATATTGCCTAAATTTTTGCAAAGCAAAATATATAGCTCCTATTTCTAACTCCGTAATACAAGTGTTAGATTCATTTTGGTTCAAAACTCTTGAAGCAGTGGCAATTACATGATTATTCCCATCCAAATCAGTTTGAGTTAATACTGCTGCATAAGCATGGATACTAGCATCTGAATAGATGTTAAAGGGTTGGTTTCTAATAGGTCTTTCCAAAAGAATGGCGTTTTTAAATAACTCTTTAATGTTTTGAAAAGACTGTTGGTGTTTTTCTGTCCACTTCCAGACTGAATTCTTCTTCAAAAGTTCTCTCAAAGGACTAAGCTCCTTGGCATAATTTACCACAAACTTACTTTCATACTGTAGTATGCCAATAAATCTTCTTAGTTGTTTAATATTCTTTGGTGGTGGAATAGATTCAATGGATTTTATTCTATCTGGATTTGGTGCCATACCTTTTTCGGATATTATGTACCCTAAAAATTCAATTTCTTTGGCAATAAAACTTGATTTATCCAAATTTATAGTCATACCACTTTCAGAAAATTTTGTAAATATGTAATTCAGATGAGATATATGTTCGTCGAAATCTTGATCAAAGATAAGAAAATCGTCTATATATTGAATAGCAAAATTCTCAATTGTATCTCCAAAAATATTATATAAGGCTCGAAGTAATGCACTTCCACTTGTTGACAATCCAAAACCGCATGTTTTGAACTGGTAAATTCTCCCTCCAAAATTAAACGCAGTATATTTTCTAACTGATTCATCCAAGGGAATCTGCCAATATGAGGACACCAAATCTAATTTCGAAAAATATTTTCCACGCTCTAACTTAGATAGCACTTCATCCACTCCAAGAGGCCTAAAATGGTCTGGTTGGGTTAATGAATTAATTTTTCTTGCATCAATTGTCATACGCAATGAGCCATCTGATTTATGAACCCAACATAGAGGATGTAAGTAAGGTGAGTTAGAAATTTCTATTATTCCATTTTCTAACATTTTATTTATCACCTCTGATGCTTGCTGTCTTATAGCTATGGGTAAAGGTCGGCTTTTATGTGTATAGGGAGCAGTATCATTCACTTTAAATGTGTGTGTGTATTTGTTACACAGTCCAGGTTTTGAACTAAAGGCTTTTCTATTCTTTAATATACACAATTTCAACTGTTCTTTTCTCGCTTGGTCTAAATTGTATGTGTTTTCTAACTTTACTTGTAATATTCTCTGGAATTCTATTTCTTCCTCCACTTGGCTTCCGCCGTTCTTATCTTGTATTGTATATAATTGGCAACAATGCTTTTCAAGGTCAGTTACATTATTTTGCAATCCATCAATAATTAAACTCTTCCCACAATTTTCATTTTCCTCGTATTCAATATTACCATTTTCTTGCAAAAGTATATCTTCCACAAAAAACCTTTCATTATTTATATTATCCATATTCTCTTCTTTTCTTCCATCTTCTTCCAATAATTTTATTACTAATAAATCATTTTCTGTCTTAACCTTCATTTCATGCATTTCGAAATTCAATACACTTTGCCATTCATATAATAAATCATTACCCACAATTACATCTCTTGCCAAATGTGGAATTACCAACGCAATGAAATTGAAATTCCATTCACCTATTCGCCCCTTAATTAATACTTGATATTTAATCCTATCCTTTTTCTTCCCAATTGCAGTACTGCAGTAAACGTTACACACATTTAAATATTCCACTTTATAGTTAGCTAACAGATTTTTAAACAATTCCTCACTTATCACAGTAGAACTGGCTCCAGTATCAATTAAGGCTGTATATTCTTTATCCCATAGGTAAATAATTATCTGAGGTGGGTTAACTAATTCCTTATTTTTCTGCAAGAGAGTGAGCTTATTTCCGTTATCTTCAACTTTCAATTCGCCCTGTGTCATCCTCACCGAACCACTTTCCAGAGCACAAAATGATTTGGTTTTTAGTTTTCCGTCTCCCTCTGATTATTACTTTCATTGTTGGTTAGGTTGGTGCTATCGTTTATACTCACATCATTCTCTGTGCTTTGTGTATTTTCGACTCTTTCATTTTGATTACTTCTTTCAAATCTCACACCCCTAAAATCTCTTTGATTTGCACTAAATAAACTAGTACCTCTACCCCTATTAAAATTACTTATTCGCTGATTATTTCCTCGATAAAATCTTACATGGTTTATTTGATCATTTCTTCCAATTCTCGTCGACTGATTGTTATGATAATTCCTTTGCACATTATTTTGAACTCCCTTTCCTGTTCCGGGAATTACAGATTCATAAGTTCGTCTAGGATCATAACCTCTTCCTTCAAATCTTTGATTTCTCACGGGTGCCCCGCCCCAATTTAAACTCGTCCTATTATTCCTATTATTTGTAGGTTGTGATTCCTGTCGATTTCTTCCTCGCTCAATATGGACGTTATTATAGTTACCATCACAGGATGTAGTATCATTAATGAGGTTATGTGCTTCAAATTCGGATAATAATTCAATCATATCAGAGAAATCGATAGGCTTAGCCACAATTAAATGATTTCTGATATGTGGTGGATAATGACGTATTAGCATGTTGACAATTTCTGTCTCAGAAATTTCGGGATTGATCAACTTACTTTTGTTTGCTAATTTTAAGAAATATTCAGTCATAGAAATCCCTTTTTTAAACTCAAACCTACCCGTTGCTAACTCAACTTTTATTCTTCTTTGTCTCTCAGGTCCCCAAAATCTATTTATAAACAGATTTCTGAAAGTACTGTATGTTTCATGTGAAGCCAAAGTTAACCTTAACCACTCAAGAGCATTTTTCTTCAAACAGCGTTTTACTATTACCATCCGAAATTCATTGGGAATTCTCTTAATACGGAAATATTCCTCCAATTCCCTAAGAAATACTTTTGGATTATCACCTGATTCCTCATCAAAACTTGGTGGACTAATATCATTTAGTGAATAATGTACACATTCATTTTGACCTAGACTGTGGAGTTGTGTGTGTGAGGACATGTTCTGTGTGTTTCTGTGATAATTAATATCATTATCTGGACTCACAAAATCACTACATTCACTTACTACATCACTAGACTTCTGATGATTGCTTAATTCACCTGGTAAGTCACAATCGTTTATATTTGTAATTCTAGACATTTCTTTCCCGTTATTTACTTTTCTAGCCTGTAATGCAATTACAACTTGTGTCAATTTTCCTAAGTTATCCTTTTCTTTTTCAAAATGTTCTTTTACCTCTTTAATTTGCAAAATTACTTCTTCTTTTGCTTTACTTATCTCATCAATTTGTAACTTTATTTCCTCTTGGTGTATCTTACTTTCATCATGTTGTAATTGTATTTCAGAACAAATTACATTGATTCTTTGTTCTACTTTATCTCCTAATTCTTCTCTTTGTTTTTGTGTTATTTCTGCCTGTTGTATCCTAAATGTTTCTAACTCTTTGTTTAATTCCATTCTTATTTCTTGTTTCACTATGTCCTGACCTAACCTAGTTTCCTGAATTATCTCTCTCAACTCATTGACTTCCTTTCTATTCTCATCCTTATTAATCTCTATGATCTGCATGAGCCTTTCCATATTATCCCTACACTCTTTTCTCCCTTCTCTAATCTCCTGTGAAATTTCAGATTTTAATTCCTGTTTTAGCTTCTGTAATAAATTAATTTCTAAGTTACTCACATTTTGTGCTAGTTCCTGTCTTACTCCTACATCTAAATCATTCATTTTCTTAGTTAAATCATTTACATTTTGTTCTATTTTAGAAACTAAATTACTCATTTCTGATTTTACATCTTTCATTCTAGAATCTAAATTACTCATTTCAGATTTAACATCTCCTATTTCTGATTTTAAATCATTTGCATTTTGTTCTATTTTAGAATCTAAATTACTCATTTCTGATTTTAAATCATTTGCATTTTGTTCTATTTTAGAATCTGAATTACTCATTTCTGATTTTAAATCATTTGCATTTTGTTCTATTTTAGAATCTAAATTACTTAACATTCTTGTTATTCTTTACAACATTGACTCATTATCTATGCTTAATCTTGCATCCTCCCTATTCATTCCTACACTATCAGTAACTTCTCCTTCCACTATTATTTCTTTTCTACTCGCCATCTTTTTAACTATTTTCTGATTTCTTAACAACATAAATCTACTACTACTACTATTTTTTTTTTCACTCACTTAAACCAGTTCTCGTTTTCTTCTTTCTTCTCTCTTCTTTCTTCTTTCCTTTTAAATTCCCACGGAGCTGTACGATGCTTTAATCTCCTCTTCTTTATCCTATTCGAGCCCCACACGTTGCTGCGCCATTTGTAACGGGATTATATTTTCGTTCATCTTCAACTAATAAGAAGCAAGCCAACTTTTTTATAATATCCAAGTCAAGTTTTAATCTAATAAGAGTCATGAGATCTTTCTAAGGTGTGGATGCGGATTTTTGGTGAAAATAAAATTTAGATGAGTCCAATTTTGTAATATATTATTTAATTATATAATATGAACTACGATTCACTCTTTTATATTATAAATATTGAATAACACTTTTTGAATCTTATTAATGTTTCTTTACAATTACAATCATCGTAACATCTTTCCTCGTTCTCAAGCAAGACACAAGATTCTAACACTTTTTTAGATTATTGATTTTCTTGTCCCCATAGCAATTCCCACCTTATTTTGTGATTGGCCGATTCACTGACACGTCATCACACCACGTCACACCACGTCACAGCACTACTACTTCGGCCAATCACACAACTACATACATTTTTATATATATTTACAATTCCCACGAACACAAAAATACTGTTACATTATGCAGGAAATTGAAATGTGTAGTGTTTAACGCCCGCTTTTACTACATACGGCACCACAGACGGTGACACTGATGATACATGAGATGAAGATGGAGCACCGGTAGAATGAGATGGCGGGGGAAACCGGAGATCCCGGAGAAAACCAGCCCCAGCGCAGTGTTGTCCACAACAAATCTAAATTTGCTGTCGCCTGGGATCGAACCCGGGCCGCCTTGGTGAGAGCCAAGCGGTCTAAAAACTGAGTCACGGCGCGGCCTAGTTAAGCAGGTGTAGACAGCTTTGTAGCTCACATGAAAAAGATATTTTTGAAAGGCATCTTACAGGATTGCAATGTTCAGAGAGTTAGCACCAGGCATATCAATACCACCACGGCTAGCTGTCATTATGACAAAATTGCTTGGGTATTAGCCAATTTAGAAACCGATAGTACTTCTAGCATACAAACTGCCAAACGTCTATTAACGAACAGTTTCGTAGAAATATATTATTGATTGCACATTTGTTCCAAGAGTTACCCACAACTATCACACTGTTACAGAGCAGAGGTATGGAGCTGACTGAATATGAGTGGCATGTAGAGCTGTCCAAAAGGATTTACCAAACCTCGAGCATTCTACCTGAAATAAAAATGAAAATGAAAATTGTAATTGAAAAGAATTTAGGGTTCGGTGTGATTTACGGCATACGAGATGGACTTTTAGATACCAACAAAAGCAATGATACTGACACGGAACAGATAAAGTATTTCAAATATGCCCCGATCACATCATGTGAAGTCGAAGGAACATTTTCGCAGTATAAATCTTGTTTGACGGGACGTAGAATGAGTTGTTTATTTGAAAGGTTTCAGAGGTACATTATTCTTTTAGTAATACGGCCACAGATGAGTAAATATATAGTAAAATTCCTACTTTGGTATTTTGTCTGGTAAGAGCCTTCAGATATTTAAGAAATTAATTTCATTATCTGGGTATTATTTTACATTTGATCAGGAAATGTTACAATCCGCGTTATAATTGCTTGGGTGTTGCCACAATGTGCCTATTTAAATAATGAGATCAGCCAGAGACAAGCCTGTATGTACTATATAAGAATTTATATGTTGTACATAATAATCTAAATAGATGTGCATATACGAATGTCTCATAAGTCATTTTTGTTCTCTGGGCAAACGGTTTCAATGCCCCTCCGCCGTGCACTCTTATAAATGACTTGTTTGGATGCCGGGATGTTGGTCGCAACCTGTATAGGGAACAGCGAGCGGTACGAACTTCCGGGCAGTGAAGGTCGTGCCTACCACGCGATACGGTGACGCTGTTTTGCCTGTTGTGCGGTGTGAGGTTCGGCGGTCGAATTACGGCTTTTGTTCTCAACGACTCTCAGTTATTTTATTTCTTGTTATTCGTTCCTTGGTGCCTCAGCGTGCCTGAAGCCTGAGGCGGGATTTTGTTTTTGTGTTCATACGGTAATAGTGCTACTGTTAGCATGGAAATCTATGGCAGAATAAATACACTGCGAGTGAAATTTGAGATCACTGCGTCGAGGCCAACGGCATTAGAAGTTCATGAATTTGTTGCAGATACCTTGAAGCTTACTGCTGACCAGGTGGATACGCTGCAGTTAATTGCGCGGGATCGAGCAATTTATATAAAGCTCATTTCGGTGATTCTACTGGAAAGGCTGTTAGAGAAGTTTGCTGGTACCGCGGTGTTTACGTATGCGAACGGAGAGCGTACAACAGTTACAGTCGAAAGGGCCACAGGCAATACCACCACGGTGCGTGTGTTTGATCTACCGCCGGAGATACCGAACGAGGTAATACGACAAAAATTGGAACAGTATGGCAAAGTGTATGAAGTTCGGAGAGAGCAATGGGGCAATGCGTATAAAATACCTGTGAATACTGGTGTTCGTGCCGTGAAAATGGCTCTGAAAACTACGATTCCTAACACCATTATGGTTGTGGGCTATCGTGTTACAGTGAGCTATGCTGGTCAAGTGAAAACCTGCTATGTATGTGGGGAACCCACTCACGTCAAAGAGAACTGTCCCAATAGAAAGACGGTCTTACCTGTACCATCACTTCTGCGCAGGGAGCCCCAGGAAACACAAAAAGAAATTGCAGTACAAGAGAGTGTAATCCAGTCGCAGGAGCTGCCACAAGCAACACAGATGTCCCCTGTGTCCACCGTCATAGTAGACACTCAACCACAAATGGATCCGAAACCAACGGGGTCCGAGGACTGCCGTGAGGAGGTGACGTCGCCCGATTGTACGGAGGCGGGAGTTCTTGTGACGGAGAAGCGTAAAATTGATGCTGCGACCGCCCCCCAGCCTACCCATATATCTTCGGGGACCAATTCACGAAAGAAAGCCAAGAAGTCGAAAACCGCCCAGTCTGCTGGAGAATGGAGTGCTTCAGTCACGCAGGACGCCCCGTCGATGTCGAGCGCTGATGAGTCGACTCTAGAAGACGGTGATAAATCTGCAATGGCGGTAGTGTCAGGGAAGGTTCCGGGAGATGCATTGCAATCAGTGTCTGTGACAGTAGACGCAACAGGTAGTCCTGGACAACCTCGAGTAGTGCTCGCTTCCAGAGACCCTCGTCTCAAACCACCGGACGCGCTAGCTAAAGTTTCAATCTCTCAATAGTTGTCCGAACCATTATCATACCCCTGCACTGGTTTCTCCCTGCCTTGTATTTCTGGAGTCTCATGACTACGCTACCTCGTATTCAAATATTGGCTACTGTCAATGTTAACGGCATTAGAAATCTACGAAATCAAAAATTGTTACACCAGTTCCTCACGACGCATGACGTGGACGTGTGTTTCTTGCAGGAGGTTAATACGCATAATTTGTCAGCCCTGTATAATTATAATCATGTGGTTAACTTGGGCCCAGAAGGCAGAGGCACTGCCCTACTCTATCGCCGTGGTATCCAGTGTTCTGACTTTCAATTACATCCATCGGGGAGCATCGTATCGGCTGTGCTGGATAACATTGCTCTGATTAACGTTTATGCTCCTTCCGGTTACAATCGACGACAGGAACGTGAGCAGTTCTTTCAACAGGCGTTGACAGCCCATCTACTTTCCGGTAAGGAGTGTATTATTGCAGGGGATTTCAACTGTACGCTTCAGGCTAAGGATCAGAAAGGCGCTGCCAATCTCAGCCCAATGCTTCTGCAGTTAGTGACGCAATTACATCTACGTGATGCCTGGGAGCTGTAGCATGGTAATACGGTGCAATTTACCTTTTTCCGAGGCGCCTCTGCATCCCGACTGGATCGTTTTTATTTATCTGACACCTTGGTTCCCCATTTCCAGCGCATTGAGGTTCATCCCGTTGCCTTTAGTGACCACCACACCGTGACGTGTGCTCTAAAACTCACGGCTCCTAGTCTAGATACTGGATGGAGTTACTGGAAACCCAATTCAACCCTATTTCAGGATGAGGACTGTCGATTGCATTTTGCTACAAGATGGGCAGCTTTAAAACCCTCGTATCACCGTGCCTACCGTAAATCAGAATGGTGGGCCGTTACGGCAAAACCGGCCATCAAAGCATTCTTCAAAACAATTAGTTTTGAGAAGGCCCGTGAAAGAAGAGAGGTGATGCAATTTTACAATGAGGTGCTTTGGAATCTACATGAGCAGCAGAATCGAGGTGCCGAGGTCGCTCCGGCTATCAGGAGAATAAAGGAAATAATTAAAATCAAACAAGATCAAATGCTGCAGGGTTGCGCCATTCGGTCCCCCTTGTCGCACGTTCTCTTCGATGAACAAGCCTCCTTTTATTCATTGGCCAAGGCACGCTCTCATGGACAGGCCAAGTACATTTCATCACTCACTGACGCTGCTACTGGTGTGGTGTTACACGGGACACGCCAGCTATTGCCTTATCTTCAGGAGCAATACCAGCGCCTACTTGGCGAGGCTCAAGCGGAACCCATGGTTAGCGCGGCGGCCCTGAGTAGCCCCGTGGCTCACATTAGTCAGTCCACGGAGGAGAATCTACAAGGTCCCATTACGGAACGAGAAGTACATCAAGTGGTGCAACATTTGAAACGCAATACGGCGCCTGGCCCGGATGGTCTTTCTTATGAATTTTATCTTGCATTCTGGCCGATAATTAAGGATGAGTTTGTTGCAGTGTTACAGGAATTATGGGATGGAGGCTGGTTTCCAGAACATTTCGCGGATGGAATTATAATTTTACTCCCGCGGAAACACTGCCCTCAGGCAGCGATGGACTTTCACCCAATAACACTGCTTAATTCAGATTACAAAATCTTTGCGAAGCTTTTGGCCAGCAGACTAAAACTAGCACTTGAGGAGGTGCTCCATGTTAATCAAACAGCTCTTCAACGCAAGAACATTATTGGTGCCCTTACGGAATTAAGAGATGTGGTCGTCCATCTTGAGCAGCACCATAGCTCGGCATTAGTTAATCTGGATTTTCATAGAGCTTTTGATGGAGTTCAGCACTGGTATATCTGGCGGTGTTTGCGCGCAGCTGGGGTACCTCAACAAATGGTAGCGGCGATTCAAGGGCTTTATCGCCAAGCGTCGTCAAGAATACTTTGTAACGGCTTTTTGTCGACACCTATTCCAATACGACAATCAGTCAGGCAGGGGTGTCCCTTATCTATGGGACTGTTTGCCTTGACTCTCAATCCATTACTCCAGATGCTACAAGATAGACTGCAAGGCTTAAATATAGCTGGGGAACGCCTTAAAGTAATGGCTTACGCGGATGACGTGACGGTTTTGGCCAAAGATCACCAGGATATGGAGGAGATAGCCACGGCGATTGTGACTTACAGTCAACTTTCGGGAGCTCAGCTCAACGCCCACAAATCAGAAATCCTTCCACTAGGTACCTGGGAACATCCACCAACTTTGCTGCATATGAAAGTGGTTCCACAGACCACTATACTAGGGGTTATATTTACCTCTAACATATCAGAAATGATTTCTCTTAATTGGACCCAGAGGATCAACGCACTACGTTTTAACTTACATGAAGATCGCTCTCGAAATCTAACGTTGTTGCAACGCGTCTGGTACATCCATACATATGCCTTGAGTAAACTGTGGTATGTAGCGCAGATTTTGCCGCTCCCTAAGCAGTTCGCCCAACGTTTTGAGACTCTGCTCGGATACTTCCTGTGGACGGGGAAAGCATATCGAGTTGCTCGCCCGCAATTGCGTCTTCCTCTAAAGCAAGGTGGTTGTGGTCTAGTGGATGTTGACAACAAGTGTATGGCGCTGTTGAGAAAGAGAGGATTGTCCTCGTTACTTAGCAGCGAGTCTCCGATTGACAAGAAGTTTTGGTATGACCAGTTACATACCGTGGAGAGACCTACACGGGAATTTAATCGTTTGGTTGCCAAGCTTCGTGCTCTTGAAAATTCTGGGGAGCGACTGGAGAATTTTCTGACTACCAAGAACCTCTATCGTCACTTGACGAAGCCAGGTATACAACGACCTAATGTAGAAACAAAATACAGTCGTGACTGGAAATGCGTTTGGGCCAATGCAAGCAACTGTAACCTTCCGTCGATATGGAGAGAAACGGTTTATGAAGTGGTTAATGAAACGGTTCCAACTGCAGAAAAGATGTGGCGTCACGGGAGAGTGAATTCGAAGATCTGTGGCGTATGTGTGGAAGAGGATACACTTGAACATCGCTTGTACAACTGTCAGCGGGCTAACTTGTTTGGGACCTCCATCCAAGACACATTACATAAACTTCGTCCAGAAGAATACTTACGTTCGGTACCACAGCTGGTACAACTGGAGTTTCGTTTCAAGGACAAGAAATTTCACAATTTTGCTGTGTGGTTGGTTGCTGGTGCACTACATTGGCTGATAAAAGTAAGGCGAGGAGCCAATGAGTTGGGAAAGCACCTACGTATATTTTTGAAAGAGCAGAAATGGACCTCTATACGGAAGAAAACCTTACGTTCTCTGGAGCCATACATTTATCATTTGGAACAAATGCAGATCTAAGAACCATCTTAACAAATAGAACCCTTCATTTGTCTCACAGTACAAGCCAATAAAACAAGGAAAAAAAAATTATTACCCGGTACCCATTCCCGTCTTAAATAAATAAACAAAAAAAATATAAAAAAACCATGAAAAAAATAAATAAATAAATAAAATAAAAAAATAAAAAAATAAAAAAAATAAAAAAATAAATAAAAAATAATAATAAAAAATTAAAAAAAATAATATAGAATAAAAAAAAAGAAAAAAAAAACTTCCTAACTCTGGTTATTAGATAAGCAGGGTTGGTACAAATGTTTCACTCAACAATTAGTGTTTAAAATTTTGCTGTTGTATGTTCGTATACTTGTTTTCCGATAGGTGGTAAGTAAGATAAATAGCAGTTACAGGAGCAGAGCGTGCATACTGTGCTCTTTAATTTCATACATGTTCAGGAACCGTTGTAAACAAGTCACTTCCGTACACGATGTAGTAAGGAACCATCAAGTAAATAGACAATTCAAGCATTCAAGATTTACAACCACAGGAGATCTCTTTGCAAAGAAATCCACAGGATGCCCGTCTGTATCAGACAAAACTGTAGAGAGCTTAAGAGAAGGTTACCTGCTAAGTCCGAGGAAATCGACTGTGCAGTCAGGCAGACAGCTAGGTTTACCACAGCGGACCGTATAAAAATGCTGCCTAAACGTCTGAGAGTGAAACCATATTATTTACGAGTGTAACACGCCCCCACAACATTAGATTAGACGATCAGTGTCTTCTACATTGGCTTCCTCGGTCTCCTGACTTGACTGCTCCCGATATTCTTCTTCGGGGCTTTGTATGAGGTACGTCAAAGCTATAACACCTATTTTTTCAGGTCTGTTTTTTTTAAATACACGTGGACTCTTTGTGAATGCGTGACAGAGATGGCAGCACTGCATAGTGCATGTAACTCTAGCAATAGCGATGAGAGTTAGGAGTGTCTTTGATACTTAAAATGGCGACGTTTTCATTGGAAGAACAACGTGCCATCCTTCGTTTCTTTTCATTTTCGTAGTGTAACACCTATTGAAATTCATCGCGAGTTGAGTGAGGCATGTGGTGATGCTACCATGGATGTGTCTAATGTGCGTTCCTGGGTGCGACAGTTCAAAGAAGGCAGAACACTCTTCGCATTTTCAGATCTTCATGCAGGATTGTGTGCACAGATCCCACGGAAATGCCAAGTTTGGAGGCTATATCTGCAATGCTCAATCAGCGATCCTCCAAAACACATGTTTTCCACTCGCTGGATCATGTCGTCAGAACGGTTGGTACGAAGCCATGACTATCTTGGTTTGTTGTCACACGATGTTCTGTCTTCATTGAACTGTCGCACCGAGGAACGCACATTAGGCACATCCATGGTACCATCACCATATGTCTCACTCAACCAACAATGAATTTCAATAGGTGTCACACCAATAAATTGGAAAGAACGAATGATTAAACGCTGTTCTTGCACTGAAAATGACGCCATTTTAAGTATAAAATAAACCTAACTCTGGTCGTTGCCACTAGAGTTCTATGTACATTACAGTGCTGCCATCTCTGTCACGCATTCACAGACAGTTCACGTATATTTTAAAAAAACCAAAGTTCCTATCTGGTCCTAGTCCTGAAAAAGTAGGAGGTTTATAACTTGAACGCACCTCGTAGAAGATCAAGTTTATGTACCACCCTCGCCAGTGAAACTTTATGAACTGAAGAGTCGGCTGTAGCTAATGTTGACCGCGATATTCCTATCGAAACAGGAACATTTATAAAAAATACTCTTATTTAGAGCCTTTTGAAATTCCTCTTCATCACAACCCATTTTCCTTAATGTAATGACATTGAAAAACGTATCGTGATATGTTAGCTGAGCTGGGAGAAGTAAAATCTTTAGGCATATTCCAAATTGATACAAACATTAGAGTAGCTATAAAATAACAATGAACATGGGTTGAGCCAATACAGTTTTCCTACTGTCTTGGTGTTGTCAGTTCTACGGCTATCGGTCGACAGAGATGGAAGATATATCTGTCTTTGTCTCAACCTAGCAAGCGTCATACAGATACTGAGATTTACAGTGATACAAAGCTGACAGAGAAGTTCACTTAATATTTTAGCATGTGTGTGAGGATATATACAATGATTATCGCATAATCTGAACTTTACAGTTCCCTTACGTAGCTATCGTTCATATGTACACAAAACAAAATGATTCAAATTAGATGCATTCTACGAAAGAAGGTGTTTGCTACAGTGAAACAAAATAGTGACATTTCAACGATTTGTGAATATAGTTCCTATTTTAGTGATGTCATATTTGTATACTGTCTGTAGTGAGCTTTAAAGCAATTTTTGTTTAATTGGAGAAATAAATATGGAAGATATGAATGTGTATCTATGAAGCATTTTTACACCAAGAATCTCGTGTACTAATGTTGTGCATTGTGCGCAGATATTTTAGTCTTGCAGCAGCAGTATCGCTTCTTTCAAGCAGAAATTTGCAACTTCATTAGTTCTCCTATATTTGAACCCAAGAGATTTAATAATAATATGCATATAAGATACAGAATCCGTATATTCTATTTCCCCCCTCATTAAATTGGTCAGCCTTTTGGCAGTTGGATATTCACCCTTGTCATATAAATCATAAATTGCTCTACACGAAACATACTTTTGAAAACTGTCTAGTTGGTAGCACGTTTTTTAGCTGCCCCATGTTTCCCTGGAGATCTAAATATGAAATCTTCTCCTAATTTGGTAAACTGTTTGCCTTGTTTAACAATGTTCGCCACAGAATGAGCACTCACGTGACAAGCTTGTAACATTAATTCTCGACTCTGAGTGAAAGTTGTACTTTCGAAAATGTCCTTGACATTTGTTTGAAAAAGGAATACACATTAACAAAAATATTTGTAGTCTATTTATGTAAAATCTTATGAGTTGGTTCGTAGTTACTACTAAGCGCACCAGTACTAGACCTGCTAAGCGGTATATTTACTAACTTTGAAAAGCACGTGTACGCTCTTAAATGATCACCACTTTACTGAATTTAAAGTACAGAATGCAACTGCAGCATAGCATCTGTGTGCTTTTCTTCACTAACAGTTAATAATTCTTTTCTTTCTAGTCAGGCGCCTTATGTTTCCATATCCCCGACACCAGATGTCCTACAAACATGGATTTTAGACAGTAATCCTCAGAAAAAAATAGCTATGAAATATGGGAAAAACAAAATAATTCTCTAATTGGTATCTTTTGAGCGCGCAAAGAAAATAGACGTATGGTTCGGCAAAGCGAGCCAGTATAGATGTGTTCTGGACTCGTGACCTCCGCGTGATGAGGTGTGGCGGAGAGGGGAACCGTTGGCCGGTTACGCAGCGAGTGAGCAATACAGTAAACATTCAGCAATCACCTGCAGAAAGTCACGTAGCCTATTCGCGTAGCAAGAAGCAGAACTAGTTCAGTGCAGTAAATCTTCTCACCATGTCTGAAGATCTTAAGAAATTTAAGGTTGTACATTCGGAAGGGCGTGAAATTACAAGTGGCGTTATAGATAAATGTGATGAAGAAGCTTTGAAAAAACAATATTCATATCCAGTGTCACAAGGTACACAACGGGCTGCCACTTGTGTAATAAGTAGGTTACATGTTATCTTCCCAGCGTTTCTATCTGTGCGCGTCTCGTATATCATTACGTAACCTTGTCTATACGTGTGTATGTCTGTAGTGAACACACTCCTTTCAGAGTTTAGAAGGCCAGGACATAACTATATGCGTGCTTAACTGTACAACGTTGCATGTACCGCATTGGCTAGTGGCGATAGATAGCTACGCCTAGTCCTGCCTTATGTCCATTCCTAATTTGTAGCTACCTTAATAAACTCTTTTGCATTTATCCGAATTTTCATTTTTGAGTTTTGCTATTCATTAACACATAAACACAGTTCTTTTTATTCGAGGACCTTTAAATAGTGCATTTCTCTTGCCATAGGTAAGCGGCAGAGATTTTAAAGCTCAGAAGCTATTGCACAAAGTTTTAAAAACTTAAGTTGCAAATACAGCCACAGAAAAGAGGCAGTAAAGCTAGAAACTGGGAATTACCGGCACATACTACGCTGAACTGATTAACAAAAAGCGCATTACGTAAGGACATTCGATATCACAATGTAAACACTGGGGAGCACAAAGCAGGAAAAGAAAACAAGGAATGGACTCACGCCAAGAAAAGCAGCGGATGTAGAGAAACTATTCAGGAACCGTACAACGGCGAGAGGAAACAGCACAGCAAGATCATTCTCAAGCAAGAAAATGATATGCAAACAAGAACTCCTGGCAACACGGGAAGCTAGAGCTTAAGAAATGCAAGATCCCATGAGAATAAACAAGAGCAACCGAAAATAACTTCTAAAGCAAACATTATATTCAGCTGAAATAATGATTTAGTAAACTGCTCTTCCATGCCACTTAGGTAATTAAAGATTATTTTTCTCAACATTTAGTGCTCGATCCTTGAGGTTGCTCACATGAAATTCCATTAACAAACGATGTAAACGGAGAGATGCGCTTGAGTACATGGCTGAGAGGTGCTATCGACAACCGCCCACACCACCGGAAGTTGTATCAGAGGCTCCCCTCCACCAAGAACCAGGAAATTTGAGTGACAGATGACCAAACTCAGTGGAGCCAAAAAGAAGTCTCAAATCGTAAGCGTGTGCTCCATCTACTTGCCGTCGACCGCTGTCATGATAGAGGAGCGGCTATTAGGAATCGAACCCGGGGCTTCCCGGATGCGAGTCTACGCGTTATAGCGAGTCTACCTCGCTCGGCATGTGCTATATGAAATCGTGGTTGATATATTCATACTTTTTATTAATAATTAATCACGTTTTGATATGGTAATAAAATATGCTCCTTTAACCCATCGCATAAAAATGTTTAATTTTAGATAGTTTAATTAATTTTATAATTTTAGTTAAATTAAGTTGAATTTTAGTTTACTTTTATATCTAAAAGTAACACTTTCTATTATGTTGAAGATTGCACTTTATTTTATAAGCACTTCAAATTCATTTAACAGACATATATGTATGTATTATAAACAATAATGTTTCTCCAATAATGAAAGTGTCTATCTTTTCTTCACTCTTGTTGCGGAAGTCCTCTATCATCTCTATGGTTACATATTCTTTACAATCACCTAGGATGGTTTCCTTAGCAGCTTTTTGCACGTTTCTTGTTTTCTCATCAATATTCTATCACATTAATTTTCATTAAACATTCATTATAACTTTTTTTCCAGTGGAGGAAAAGTCCGTTTATGGATTTCCACTGTGTTGGAGGGCACAGTGGGGTATGTAGGCTTCACCAAGGGTACTACTCAACTAAAAAACCTCCACCAGATTGGGAAGGAGAAATTTGCTGCGGTACCACCTAAAGCACCCGCGCTTTCCAGGAGGTAATCGTAGATGTCTCGCAGTGCGATTCAGCCGAGTGGGTTTCTGATACAGTGATACAGGCTTGACAATGACGCCCAGCCTAATCCGCTGTCTATTTTGGGTGGTTTTTGGTAGGATTCCAGGTGTTATTTGTTAGGAAGTTTAGGGTAATTTATCACGCCGTAGCGCTGTGTCTTAAGTTTAGGTGTTTTTCACTACAAGTATTACTTGCATGCATGTCGGTGATAGTCTATTATACCTTAAGGCTATCTAACTAAACCTAAATGTATATATAGTTTGCATTATCGGCATTGACTATAATGGTAAGTTAATATCTGCCTTTCAGCATCTTTAAAGTGTGTGAAAGCCTTCTCGTAGTCCATGTATCTGCTTGGTCAAAATTTGAGAGTACGCACTCGGCGGGCGTCCTACCTGTTCAATTGTAGGTGCGAGCCTGTTGCCACTTACGGGGGACCCTCTTTCCCCGGGGCCGCTTTGGCCAACGATTGGCGCAAGGGCTTGAGGGCTGTGGGAGATGCGTGCGTGTGTGTGTGTGTGTGTGTGTGTGTGTGTGTGTGTGTGTGTGTGTGTGTGTGTGCGTGTGTGTGTGTTGGTGTGCGTTTATGGGTGTGTGTTTAACTCTGATCAGCGACGTAAAACATATGGAGAGTTAACTAGGCTATCCAGATATTGTTGTATGTCTTACCTCTGGCTCTCCGAGATTAATTGTTCTTTCAAAAAGAGACAGTGGCCTTGCGTGTTTATCCTGTGTTGTGTCGTATTTCAGCAGAGCCCGTATTAGTTTAATTAATTTAATTTTGAAACTTTAAAAATCGATAAACAAAATTTTCTGGGAGGTATGTTTAAATGTTTCAAGGATTATGTGGCAAAAAACTTTAAGTTCGCTGGCATCTAACTTCTATGTATCACCAATTGGTCTACCCATCAAGGAATCCACAACAAAATCAGGAAGAGATTCTGTAGTGCAAAAACTGAAAATTTAGTTCAATAAAACATCTTATAAAAAGATAATCATGAAGATGTACCAGTGTATCAATAAACACAACTTTAACCTTATTAATGCTGGAAATCGTCAGAATAAAACATCTGAGGTTTTCTTTCCATGTTTTTGTGAAATATGTAGTGAAAGGGTATTTAATGCTACTTTTTATGAACGAAAATATTTATTTTTGATTAAAATATCAGCTAATATAGTGTTATGAAAATTTTTGATTTATTAATTTTACTAATTTTAACTAGAAACGTGTGTCACAGAGGAAGAATCAGAAATTAAAATGTATTATTTGTTAGAATACGAAATGGGACAAATGTGTTAGAAAATGATGATTTTAAATTATTACTAGTTAATAAAGGGAAGCAAAAAAGAAAAAAAAGAATCAAATGTATGAGCGATTACTACAAATTTACAAGCAAATAAAAAGTAATTGTAGACGAGAAGCATATGTAGATTACTGCAATAGGCAAGAGAGAGAAGGTTGAGCTTTTATGAGAACAGGAACAATATTTCTAACAGGGATAAGAGGTAGGGGAAAGGGAGTTTGTGAATTTTGTGTGGGAAAAGAAAGCATAGAACACTATGTAACAGAATGCGAGGAGGTTGCAATGTGGAGAAAAAAGGTTTGGGAAGAAAAATGGGAGAAAGTAGAGAAGAAGATAGTAGCTATAAAAATGTTAACGGGCATGGAGGAAAAGAAGGTAAGAAGAATTGGTGAGTTCTTGCAGAAAGTAAAAGAAAAATGTACAAGAAATGTAAAGAATACAAGAAAGGAAGATGAGGGGGAAGAGGCTAATTAGGTAACACGGATGTATTGAGGTTAAGAGTTACCTGGCAGAGCAGAAGATCAGAGTGTCATGTAAGCCAAGGTAGCAACAAGGTAAACACAAATAAATGTAGCCAAAAGTTGTAAATTGTAAAATTTTGGAATATGCACAATAAATAAATAATTCAGTTATACAAATAAATGTTCTGTTTTAACAATAATCTATCTGAACACATATTTACTTTAGTAACAAATAATTATTCCGTTTCTCATTTTTGAGAAAGAGTTCGCATTTCTTAGGAGCATTCAAGTCACCAATGAAACTAATGCCATGTTGTACACTCAGATTTGGATTAGATAGGAAATACAGCTCTGGCCTTAAACGAGAACAGGATGGAAACGCTCGCTGCTGGCGCGACAGGGCTGGATAAACTCGTTTACCAAGTAATTCTATTGTACTACCTTGACAGCGTCTAGACATGAAATACCCGGGCGCGTTGTATCATAGTGACGTTGATTATTCTCTCACGCTAAAGTCACTCACTGTTATTTAGAGTACAAGTTACAAAAGTAAAGCTTTAGGAATGAATGCAACTTACCGAAGTTAATTTCATAACGTGTATACGATCATATTTGTCAAATGTATGCCTCCTATAAATATATATTCACAATTTCAGTAATTTATTTACTCACAGTTTTTCAGGAACAAAAGCAAATCGATATATTCACACCCACAAAACACAACACTTTATAAAACGATTCCTGGCTGAAGAATGGGAATTTGTTCACATATGCTTTATAATACGTATGCATGAATTGGACATTTGAAAGAAAAAACCAAAGTAAACAAACATAAAGATTAACATCACAGTAAAAGAAATGAATTTCGTCGGCAATCAGCAGTTGTTTCAAATTATAAACCGTCGGCATATAATGGAAAGAAACAAAGAAAACAGATTAAGATCTGAAGATAAGCGATATAGTGTTAACTTTTGTACCTAGGCAGATAGCTGAACTTGCATCTTCATAACAGTATATAAGATATAATTGGATACGTACAGTTTTCCAAATAAAGAATGCTATGTTGCATATATAATAATGCGTAATAAAACATGCAGAGCTACATTTACTACCCAGATAATACTGACAAGTTGCCCTGCATATCTGTTATATCTGTAGCCCGCCTCTGTAGCGCGGGCAGTGGCATGTGAGTCTCACGTTCAAAAAGTCCCGAATCCTCAATATTGGTCAGGGCGGGATACTTGGATAAAACTTTTTTTTTCCAGCGTTTAAACTTATCCTGAAAGATGAATGTCTTGTAACTGCAAGCTCAATGTATCCTGGACTCATTTGAACATTATTTCATTCATCCTCCGATACTATTTAACGTTGGATGACGTAAATTAAGAGGAAAAAATCATATATCATTAACTTCGGTTATCAGAAATGAAACGCTCGAAAAGCGAAAAGAGTCTTCGAATCCGCAACTGTTAGGAACTTACGTGCTGCCTGTGGTCTATCTGCTTGCAACATCTTGCTCTTTCACGTCATCTCTTCTTCCTAGCAGGTATTCAGAACAGAGCTACGTCGGATGTTTTACCTATTTGTTATAAGCTTCTTACAGCAAAAATTACAAGGAATGAGCTAATTCAATGTGACCCATATAAACCTGAACTATTTAGGAGAGAATATAATACACAATTGGGAGATTACATTACACTATTTACATCTCAGAGAAAATGTTGGAAGTGTCCTCCACCAGCATCTATACATGTTTGTACTCGTCTCACCATATTCTCTGAAGTTTTACGGAGAGTATCCTCGCCAATGTTACTTATTTCGGTTCGGATGGATTCCTTGAGAACATCAATTGTACGTGGCCTATTCTTGTACACTCTATTTTTAGATACCACCACAAGAAAAAATCCGGTGAGGTTAGGTTAGGGGATCTGGGGGGCACAGTAATTGAGATCATTCGGTTATCAAAGAAACTGGTTACAAGCTCCATGGTGTCATTAGATGTATGGCACGTTGCTCCATCTTGCTGGAAATAACCTTCTCTCAATTCCATATCCTCTGCGTAAAACTTCAGAGAATATGGTGAGACGAGTACAAACATGTATAGACACTGGTGGGGGACACTTCCAACATTTTCTCTGATGTGTAAATAGTGTAATGTAATCTCCCAATTGCGTATTATCTTCTCTCCTAAATAGTTCAGGTTTATATGGATCGCTCTATATAATAATGCGCAATAAAACATGTAGAGCTACATTTACTACCCAAATAATATTGACAAGTTGCCCTGCATATCTGTTATATCTGTACCCACCGCTGTGGCGCAGGCGGTACAATGTCTGTCTCACGTTCAAAAAGTCCCGCGTCCTTAATCTTGGTCGGGGCGAGTTACCTGGATAACGTTTTTTTTCCCGGCGTTTGCTCTTATTTTGAAAGACGAATGTCTGGTAACTTCAAGCTCTGTATCGTGGACTCATTTGAACATTATTTCATTCTTCCTCGGATACTACTTAGCGTTGGAGGACGTAAATTAAAAGTAAAACATCTTATATCACTAACTTCAGTTATCACATATGAAATGCTCCAACAGTGAACAGGGTCTTCGAATCTGCAACTGTTAGGAACTTACGTGCTGTCATTGGTCAATCTGCTTGTAACATCTTGCTCTTTTACGTCATCCCTTACAGAGCTATGTAGAATTTTTTATCTCGTATTTGTCATAAGCTTCACACAACAAAACGTACAAGGGATAAGCTAATATAAGGTTAAGTGTTCAGCCCAGGCTGTTAACTTAGAATATTTGTTACACAACTTCTGCTAGATAATATTGATTTCCCTTAAATTATAGCTCCTTGACTTCTCTTTTTAGTGACAAATTCCATTTATTTCTAACTTTAAATAAAATTATACAGCTATCATATAGTCTTTACTAAAATATTAAATTAATGTAATCTTAGTATCCATTTTAAGCTATTTCTCATTTGAACATTACCTCTTCCCATAACTCATACACTTACACTCAAATATTATGAGCTGTTCATCTCTTTTTCCAATGAAGAAACAATGATATTGGACACTGTTTTTGTGGAAAACCTTTTCTCGTCTCTTTCAGTCTCCATATACCAGCTCTCACGCCGCTATACCCAAAGAAACCGGACTCCGAGGGCGCTGTCACTCGTAGACGTAGTGTAGGGTTCTCAGGCTAGATGGTGTTAGTAGAGTCCTTCATGAAACAGCTGTGCAGACGACGTCAGTGTAGAGCTGAACGTGCACGTGTGGTATTGTGTTTCTCTGTTGGCGGGTTACCTCTGCGAAGTCGTTATGACAACTTTAAAAGAACAAAGTGTGTGTGGGTGAAATTTGGTTTCCTGCTTAAACACAATGCAACGGAGACACACCAAATGCTTCAGGAAGCTTTCCAGGAGGACGCTATGAGCCGCACACAGGTTTTCGAGTGGTTTGGACACTTTAAACGTGGTGAGATGTGTGTTGAAGACTAAGCTCGTTCTGGACGCCCTTCAACATCGCGACATGAGGAGAGCATTGAAAAGGAACGCCAAAAATCAACGAGGATCGTCGCCAAACAATCGACCAAATTTTAGCAGCGACAGGAATCAGTTCGACCTCGTACCAGCACATGAGACGTGTTGCTGCTAAATTTGTTCCGCGTCTTCTCACACAGGAGCACAAAACCATCCACATGAATGTGTGTCAGATCTTGAAAACAGAGACTGCACGTGATCCAAACTTCTTGAACTAAGTCATTACAGGGGATGAGAGTTGGTGTTACGGGTATGACCCAGAAACCAAGCAAGCGTCAAGCCAGTGGAGGACTCCCAACTCTCCCAGACTAAAAAGAGCAAGGCAAGTGAGGTCAAATGTGTAGACGATGATCATTGTCATTTTTTATGTTCATGAAATTGTTCATCGGGTATTCGTACCCCCTGGCCCGACTGTTAACCAGCACTTTTACTTGGATGTTTTAAGGCGTCTGCGAGAGGATGTGAGGAGGAAACGCCCGGAACTTTGGCGATCAGGTGACTGGTTTCTGCATCACGAAAACGCTCCAGCACACACGGCCTTACGAGTGACCCACTATTTGGCATATCAGAGGTGGTCTGCCGTTCCCCACGCTCCGTATTCGCCGGACCTAGCCCCGTGCGACTTTTTCCTATTTCCACGAATGGAAGAAACGCTAATTGGGGAGCGTTATTACGATGTGGAGGCGGTAAAAACAGCTTCGCAAAGGGCACTGGACAATATGAAACACGAAGAGCTACAAACATGCTTCCAACAGTGGGAAAAGAGACTTGAAAAGTGCTTCCCATGTAATGGAGAGTATTTTGAAGGTGACTGAAGTAATTTTGTAGAAAGGTTCATGAATAAAGTTTTTATGACAACAATCCAGTTTCTGTTGGGTACCCCCTCGTATACTTCTTTTCGTTATATACTTTTTATTGTAATGTACAACTCATATGAACTTTTTCCAACTGTCAACAAACAGTGTATTTCTGTCTTCAAATCTTCTCCTAACTCCTTTCCGAAAACCCTTTACATTGTTCGCTATAACAAGGTGAGGTGTTCAGATATAGGTCGAAGTAGGCTGGTCATATCTCACTGGCAGAAAAAGAGGACACCTCCATATCTCATGGGCAGAGAAAGAGGACGCTTTCAGTATCGCCACATTCCAGTTGTTACACGGAACTGTTTGGTGTCCGCAATAGAGATGTGTAAGGTTCACATACAGACGTATAGTTAGATAGACACGATTAAGGTTTAAGAAAGCAGCCAGCATTAAAGAGGTTAAGAAAGGAAATACACGTAGGTACTTGTTTTATTTCATTTAGACGCTTATTATAATCTAGCACACAAACCTGTCACATTCTACAATGTACCCTGCTTCCCTTTTTTTACTTTAGATATCTTTTACTTTAAGTGATTTGAAGCTCAGTGTTTGTCTGTCTTTCAGAGTTTATGATGTACATACCAAAATGGAAAGTGTGTCTACTACTGAGTGTGCTTCCACTTGTAGATCAGCGATACTTTGCTGTACAACTGCCATAAGCGATCGGACAAAGTGCAATTTTGCCTCACTCAGTTCATTTTTAAAGAACCTGGAATGAAATATGGGATAAAAAGTAGGACCTGAGCGCAGGGTACATTTCCAGTATTCTACTAACACATGTAAATAATGAGAGCCACTGTGTCTTTGAATGGGAAATCAACTGCTGATATGCTATGTCAACAAACTCACAAAAAGATTTCAGATATTCAGTACGCACTGTATAAACAGAAAACAAATTGAATATTTTCAGTGCGATGAATTCTCTCAGCTGAAAGACCAAAATCAAGGCCATGTTGAACAAAGTTATGTAGAACATGTGCTGGACAACTAATCAATTGCGAAATAATAGGTGAGTCAGAGAGTATGCAACGACCAAAGGGTATAGTTATACTAGGTGTACAACCTTTGCTGTGGCTTAAGCTTCTTCGATACGCGATGTCTCAGTGGCCAGAAAGAAAGGTTATGCAATTTAAAATGAAATTGTATGCCTAGCTGCAAAAAAAGAGGACATTCACCGAGTTTCCGAAATTCCGCTTTCTTTACAACAGAAAAGAGGGCATGCCAGGGAAAAAGAGGACGTATGGTCACCCTAGGTCGAAGGATAGGGCAAAGAAAAAGTTGAAAATTGCCAAAATGAATGGGCTGTATAGAAGAACGAAAGTATCTCGACTACATCTTATAAGGAATGTTGTTATTAGAACAGAGATGGAAGGAGGCGATAAATATAATTTAAGAACGGATATTGCAATGTTACGAACGTGTACAAAGAATGGAGGAGGCTCAGAAAACAATAATTGATTGGCCTTTTACAGGAAGAAGAGAAAGACAAGAAACTGGTTTAAGTTGGTATAGGATTGCGAACAGACGCACGTACTACCTGCCGACCACAAGAAGGCAAAATGGGCCTGAAGAGGGAGAGGAGCTTCAGTTGCTTATCTGCTCTGTTACTGGATTTGTTCACTATATATGACAGTGCATATAATCAGCCATGCTGCCAGATTCACTGATTTTTTCAATAACTGCAGTGATACGTATTATCCATGGGTGAGTTACGTGACGACACTGTGTATTTTACATGACCGTAGCATCTTTATCATATCCGTAAGGCGAGCATAAACATCATGCGACCAGCAAAAGTGATTACGTGACACATTTCTCTGCCTTACACTTCTTGTGATGGGTGGATAGTACTAAGATCTCCATTGTTGGATATTAATCAGAAGGCAAAGTTTGAAATGTAGACAGCTTAATTCATTCTATAGATTTTTTGTTGTTGTAGTTTATGTCCTCCAACGTTAAGTTATATCGGACGATGAATGGAATGGGTGAAATGATGCTCAAATGAGCCCGGGGTAAATAGAGCTTAGAGTTACCCGAAATTCGTCTTTCAGGATAAGGTAAACCCCCGGAAAAATCTTACCCAGGTTAAGTCACCCTGACCGAGATTCGAACTCGGGACCTATTGAACGTGAGGCAGACACGCTACCACCACGCTACCGAGGCGGGAATTGTATAGAATCATATGTTATTCTCATCATGAATAGGCTGATGTTTGATAAAGCACTAGCTCTCATTTATCCGCATTTTAGTTGGGTTGATAAATGCATGTATTTTTGATTCAGTTTTTGGAATAGGAATATGATACTCTTAAGTTAACGACTATACATTTTAGTATACATAAGATCTACGAGGGTGGTCTGAACAGTTTCCGACCTCAACATGAAGATGGTAGCATTCAAATAAATGCTAGTGAATTTCGTTGTTCATATGTTAATAGTTACTCACCGAATTGTCAGCCATTTTGGACGCTCATTTGTTATGTAACAGTCACTTTAGTGAGTTGATGTGAGTGTTTTTATGGAAATGGACAAAGTTGAGTATCGAGCTGCCATTAAATATTTATATTTGAAAGGCAATACGCCTACGCAAATCAAAGATGAGCTGGATTCTATTTATGGGGACTCTGTACCATCATTTACTACAGTGAAATTTTGGGCAGCTGAATATAAACGTGGCCGTAAGAACTTGAGAGACGATGATCGTTCGGGACGTCCAAAGACTTCAACTACCGACGAAAACATCGCCAAAGTTCACCAAATTGTGCTAGACGACCGCCGAATTAAAGTGAGACATAGCAAAGACTATGAAAATGTCAAAGGAACGTGTTTGTCACATATTAAATCAACTTTTGGACAGCTCTCCGCCTGTTTGGTGTCGCGTTTGCTCACGTTAAACCAAAAACGTGTTAGAATGAAGATCTCTAACACTCTGTTGGCGCAGTTCAGGCGCAATAAATCCGAGTTTTGCCGCCGATTAATTACTGTAGATGAAACTTGGATACACCATTATACGCTTGAAACAAAAATACAGTCTAAACAGTGGACTACAAAGGGGGAACTGGCTCTAAAGAAAATAAACTTTGTTTTTTTTTTTTTTCGTCTAGGAAAGTAATGACGGCTGTTTTTTGGTGATAGTCATGGAGTTATTTTAATAGATTATCTTCAAAAAGGAAAAACAATTGCAAGAGCATCATTACTTGACAAGCTGAAGGCAGCCCCATAAGGAAGGAGATCCGTCCCCTTCAGCTGCCGTGGTGCGGGCGCTGTGGACCCCTAGCACTCGTAATACCTCTGACGTTAATAGAGGAACGTCGGACCGAACATTCGAGCCCCTCCCGTACGGGAGTTGTTCGGATTGGGTTGGACTCGAAGGGGCAGTGGTTCCCGATACCCGTGGGAGATCGGGTACGTCTGCGGACCGGGTTGAGAGAAGCTATATTTTCCCGCGTACTAGCCTGCATAGCTAGTAGAAGGTGGCTAGATCACCAGGCGGCGCTACCGAGGTTGATCCGCAGCCTTCCCTTTTGTGGTTGGCGCGCGTAAGTGGCGTATCCACTTCCATCCCGTCTTGTGTCCCTCGGAACAGATGGGGTACCTTGTTGATCTCTAGGTCTTGCCCTATGGAAAGCCCCACGGAGGCGCCGGGCGCCCTTTTAGGACAGCTCGGTAACCCCCTGGTCGCTAGAGGGAGGGTGAGTCTTCACTATGTGTGGATTGCCCTGGTAGATACCCTCAGGTTTATATAAGCTGAAGTCAGAACCTGTGGAAAAACGGCCAAAAAATCCTGTTTCACCTAGACAACGAAAAATCCCCGAATTACGGTTGGAACTGCTTGACCATACGTCTTACTCACCATATCTAGCCCCAAGCGAGTTCTTTTTGTTCCCTCATCTGAAAATTGCGTTCGGAGGACAGAAATTTTCGTAAATTAAAGAGGCAATCACCTTCGTGAACAATTATTTCGCAGAGAAAAACTCCGAGTTCTATTTGGACGGGCTACAGAGATAGGAGCATCGCTGGGAGAAGTGTGTAGAGTTACAAAGTAACTATGTTGAAAAGTAAAATGTCTTGTATCTTTTTTAGGTCGGAATTTTTTCAGACCACCTATCTATAACCGCAAATTTCTTCTGAAAGTCATAGCTGGCAGGCTATTAGAAACTGTGATTATGTTATGATGTTTAAACTTCGTCAACCTTTTCGGTTGAATATTACATCATTCTAAACGTTTGTAAATATTTAAATTAAGCACGCAAACATTGTTCTTATAAATATTGCTACGCACGCAAGTTTTACACCGATAAAGAGTAACAGGAATGAAGTCCTGTCGCATATAATTTGCTCACATATCAAAAATAAATTTACTTAAAGTGGAGTTCACGAAAATGGCTTCGCTATCTTGTTTTTCAGTGTTTTATTTTGGGGGAAACTATTTCACAGCTGCTCTAGACGAACCAATCTCTCTTTCGTATCAATTTAGGCCATACACCCATGCACGCGTGTGTTATACCTGTTGCGGTTACAGTATGTTTTAACTTCGCGTGTAATGGTTATTTATTTTCAGGGTTATCATGTTTGCAGTTATATTGCTGGTTACCAATAACGATTAGCTGCAGGTATGCTTCATAATGAACGATGTCGGCATAGAATTATTCCACCATTTGATGCAATATAAAATATTTTCTCTTGTTGTGTCAACACTTATTAGCTTGTGGGTTTATAATAGCGCATGGTTCTGGTATACATAATTTTTATAGACTAAATGAGTGGTATAACGACCTTAATATAGACGTTATGTGATGTAGTCATACCAAATGAAAATACAACACTATCAACTACCGACATCATGACTGAAATAAGCATAAACAAGTTAAATATTTAAGTAGGATGTTGAAGAAAGGTAAATGACATTTAGAAAGACGTCGATACTAGAAAATAAAAACATTAATTTATGCATTTCCATAGAGACTGAAAGTTCAATAGAAATGTATTTTAAACGAGCAAAAGAAGGGAAATCGTCGTAATTTATCTCACTATAACTTGCAACACTTCACAGTGGAAACTGGCGCTTTAGTCTACAGTAAGCTGTTGGACAAACAGCCAAGCTAATTGCCACCGTGTTCAGTTCTTGGCTAACTTGGACATGGATTTTGTTTCACCCTGAGGAACCTCTAGGTAAGGGATTAGAAGGGTTGTTGAAACGCCAGTGAGAGGTTCAAATATCTATTGCCGCATATTGCTAGCGTGTTACGACAGCGCGGCAAGATGAGCATCTAAGTGTGAAGTGCTTTGCCCCAAAAATCACCCCTTTCTCTTTCCTTCTATTTGGCGGGTAAAGAGACAGGTGACGTGTGCCACAGTGGCGGTCCTTTGGGTTGTGAATGAAATTGTCTTGCAACATAATCAAAGGTAGACTTTTCAGGTCAAGAGTTGGCTAGGAAAGCACAAAGGGTACAAATGATACTAGAAAATGTCAGTGAAGGACATGACAATAATGTCAGCTTATATTGACATTGTATGAGAAAGAGCCCCCTCACCACATTACTGACCTAAGTCAAACCTTAAGCTGACAATAGCAGTTCTGTGGAATCAACTTTTTTCTACCTTTGCTTTATCATACAATAGCTACGCAGTGATGAGTATTTCCCTAATGTTGCTAAATACATTTAAAAGCTTTATAAATTGTTTTCTTAAAATTAAAAGTCACTATCTAAAAAGTGCATTGAAAATGTTTACAATATATAATGTTAAATAGTGACGTAATCATAATGATGCACCCTTAATTAAATGGATTGGAATCCTTGCTGGATTTTTCTTAAATATTAGTGTTTCAATGTCCTACAAAATAGATGAACATAGAAGACATTGAAGATGTTCATCTGAAGCGCTACTGGGTATCAGGGTCTTGTTTAATGTGAATATGCTATACAGTTGTACACATTGATGAGTTGTTCCAAATATGTCCAGTAATTTGCTTGCAAAAAGGTGTAGCTTGGGAAACGTGAGTACAAATCCAAACCATGTTTTCCTGAACTGCATAATAGAGTTTTACTTTGAAGGTTTATCGACTGCAGGATTGAAATTCTTTGTTAGGGTTAAATTAATAATGTATCCAACGTTAGTAAAAATATGAAAACTATGCTTTACCATGAAGAAGAAAACAAAGAAATTGTTCTTCCAGTCCCAGTTAAACATTATTCCTTGCACATGCAAACCACCACTGCACTGATAAATAATGCCATGGGACGATAAACACAGTCAATCAGTTTAGTTAGTTGTGCTTACATTCTTGTTCAAACTAGTGTGGACGGAATGGAGGGCAAATTCACAGTTAAAGAGCCTTCCTTCCCAGCCCTATGCTAGAACATCAGCTGGGTCCATGTATATACTTTGGCATTGGCTGACGCAGTCGACCAAACCTGCGTTCGGTTCTTTAGGCACGGACTGATGAATTGTACGTGTGTGATCAAAACCAGTGCAGCACTTTTACGTAAACGTATGCAGCATTTACGCAAATGAACTTTGGTTACAGTACCGCAAAAGGTAACAAATAATTATTTCGTTTATATATGCCTAATACTTAAAAATTATCATTTAAGGATGCATCTTGCGGTAAACGTAAAAGAATTTAATTCTTATGTCAAATCCGTGGCTTCTTATCTTTGGGAAAACTGCTCACTCGCTTACAATGGTGTTAATGTTTTGATTGGTAATACTTTCCGTTATTCACGCTAATAATAATAATTATTATTTATTGACAGACAAACATAGTATTTTGGGTCCACTCTTCGGCCTGGAACCAAAGCTGAGACCTCTGTATTTGAAGGTTAGTATGTCACAGAGGCAATCTAAGTATTATTTTGTTGGAAGAGTACTTTTATATTAATACCACATTTTAAGAAATTAATAAATTTCTCCTTTCCTGCTGCTTTAAAATAACGCACTTGTTACACGTTTACTGTTCCTCCATGTAAGTGACTAGGGGATTGGGATTTCATTACGGAGGGGATTCGATACGTAGGCCACCATGCTGGGCCCATTGTTCCTATGCCTCCAATTGGGGGCACCCTCGGGAGGAAGGATGAGGTGAAGGAGACAGAGGGCGGCCGACCCAAGGAGCCACGACAGTACAGAGGGCAGGGTCCCTACAGTTTACTGAGATGGAGAATTTCCTGACAGGCCAGGACAACGAACTCACTCCCCTACAGCGGGACGGCAACGAGCCCAGCAGCCGAGCCCTAGTAGTACCAAGGCAGGCGATCCGAACCCCAAAGGTCCCAGGCAGGCGATCCGAGCCCCAAAGGTCCCTGGCTGGCGGTCCCGAAATGGTTCCAGAAGAGGAGCGGAGATCGGCAACCGACCTACCAGAGGAGGAAGTAGTTTTCCTCAGAGCATATCATCCTGCTATGCACCGCCAAGACACCCGCCGACACTTCTACCCTGAAAGAGACCACCAGATGAGAGATGATATGAAATGATAATGGAGATGAGATGGGGGGACAGGAAATTCGGGGGATGTAATTAACCTACCTAGCATTCCCCTAGCGATCTGGGAATAGCCCGAAAAAAACGCATGGGTGAGGTAGCTCGACCACGGGAATCGAACCCGGGCCTCCCGAATGCGGGTCACAAACGAAATCGCCTGATCCATCGCGTTTGGTAGTGACAATCTATGTAATAACTTGGTACTAAATAAAGGAAGGGAGGAAGGAAGGGTGGGAGGGAGGGAGGAAAGAATGAAGGAAGGAAGGAAGGAGCGAAATAAATAAATAAACAAATAAATATATATATATAAATAAATAGATAAATAAATATATAAATACATAAATAAATACATAAATAAACGAATTGATGAATATTCTCCCTTTTGTTTTATTTACTTTCTCCCCTACTTTTTAAATGACTACTGCCCTCTAATAATTCCTAGTACCCATTTGTATAACATTTTCAGCCAATGGGATACTCTCGGAAGAGAACACGTTTCTCTAGATCTCTTCAAGGAGAGAGAAACTTTCTGAGAATTGCTGATCTGATGGGAAAGGGAAGCGTTGAAATAAGATTACTGATAGGGAAGTAGTCAAGGGGAATGCATGTTTTATTCTGTGTGCAACGTTAGACATGCTACTCTTCCCCTCACTTCTCTTTCCTTCTCTTACCAATTATCCTCTAAAATCTCATAAAACCTCATTACTTTTTATAGGTTATGAGCTGAATGAAATTGCTTTGAAAACTACAGTTTAATAGACTTAGTCGTAGGCTGACTTTAATAATGCTATCCCTATAAGAAACTCTTATTCCTCAAGATAGTCAATACATAATATTAAAAAAATTAATTATGTTAGGAGTTTATGATTCATATTCATGTTACTATATTTCATTTCGTTGGGTATGGACATCAGAAGCTACCTCGTCACTTAACTAACCAATTTGTAATGACTTCAAGCCCAAAGGGATAAACAAAATAGTTTAACATATTTAAAGGTAGCGTTATCTTGTAAGAAGTGTATAGGCTAATATATCAGCTAGTACATCATTGAAATTTTATCCATAAGTACTTTAATTATGATTTTGATATAACGAATATCTAGAGTTCAATTCCTATTCCAAGCATCAAACATACAAATCACATGTTAAAATTCTTTGTTCTTGTTAACATGAAACTTCATACACTTATACTATAGGACCCAATGAATACCGCGCAGAAATAACTACTGCTTAACCCATATAGTTAGTTCATTACACCTTTTAGAATAGGAGGTGCAAAAAATCATAGAGCACACCTAATATTTATTTAGGGTTATACATTAGTGGTCTGAAAGGTTTCCGACCTAATAAAGATACAATACACTATTTCAGATTTGTCCTCGACATAGTCTCCTTGTAGCTCTACACATTTCTACCATCGATGCTCCCATCTCTGTAACCCGTCCAAATAGCACTCGGCGTTTTTCTCTGCAAAATAATTGTTCATGAAGATGATTGCCTATTCATTTGACGAAAATCTCTATTCTCCGAGCGCAATTTTCAGATGAGGCAACAAAAAGAAGTTGCTTGGGGCTAGATCTGGGGACTAAGATGGATAATCAAGTAGTTCAAACCGTAATTCGTGGACTTTCGCCATTGCAACCGCTGAGGTGTGAGACGGTGCGTTGTCTTGGTGAAACAGGATTTCCTTTTTCTGCAAACGTGGCCGTTTTTCCGGCAAGTTCTGCCTTCAGCTTGTCGAGTAATGATACATAGTGTGACTTTGTGGGTTCGTGAAATAAAAAGTCCAATTACACCACTCAAAAAATGTTCTTTATTTCCACCGACTTACAGTTTAACTCTTGCCAATTACACAGAATTGCGTGCTGCAACAATTACATTTCACCAGTTCGTCCGTTACAACTTCACTTGTACTCGCGATTACACAAACTCCGATACACATACACAGTTCGTACAGTCTTCCGTTGCACAACCCTTTCGTTCATTAACACGTCACTGACTAACACTGCCTTCTTACACCAAGAACTGCGACTGTCTCCTCACTCACTGACAAAACCAACTCACTGACTGACTAAACCAAAACCAACTCAACTCACTAACTCTGTCTGTCTGTCTGTAGCTCTCTTTATATAGGAATATCGCCGGTTTCTCGTGTTTACAGGATTGTTCTAGTAACAGAAAGATCGAGAAACAGGTGTAGAGAAAACCGGCGACACAGTCATGTTTTTTTCCCTGACCACAGTCTGTCACCACCACAAGACAAACGAGGAGGAGGTGTGGCTAACCGAACCTCCCCTACCTTCCGCTGCCAGCTGCTTTACAGGGTGCTCCAGCGCCCGCGTTACACTGCTCCCTCCTCAAAGCTGTTCGCCCCGAACAGCCCCATCGTAGCGTGCGAGGCGGTCCAGGTGTACCACCAGCATCTGCTCGGAGTCTCAGCCAGAAGTAGCGCTGCCGTAGTTTGTGAATCATTCGGTTCACTCCCAGGTGTCCTCCTGAAGTACCGG
The DNA here is from genome assembly GCA_030765055.1 of Mantis religiosa. Lineage (NCBI taxonomy): Eukaryota > Metazoa > Arthropoda > Insecta > Mantodea > Mantidae > Mantis > Mantis religiosa. Next base: position 102,686,639 of record CM060958.1, read on the forward strand.
CGTGCACTTCCTCCAAGACTTCCGGGACCTTGCTCCGGGGAAGTACCAACTGTCCTCTCTGCGCCTTCCCATCGGGTGACTCCCATACCCGGAACAGCACGCCCTCTCTGGTCTTCAACGAGTCCCATTGGGCCCAGTGCGACTTGTAGGTGGCGCTCCTCGGTGCGATGTCCTCCCAGGTCGGTCTCGTCCCTGCGTCCACTTCCCTCAAGAGTGGCCCCAAGTCTGCGTCCGCCAGCTGCTCCCTCCTCAGGCCTGCGCTATCCCAGCCTTCAGCAGGCACTGCCACAACTACTCGGACTGCTGCGGCACGCTCCTCCTCTTCCACTCTTGTGCGCTCGTGGCCGTCCTGGATCTGCGATAGGACACCTCCAATGCAATGGTCGCTGGCGTCGGTGTCCACAATGAAGGCGCCACCCGGTTGTGGGAAACCCAAAATTGAAGCAGTGCACAGGGTCCCCTTCGGGTGCTGGAAAGCGTCTTCGGCGTCCTCCGTCCACACATAAGGCCGGTTTTCCTCCGTCAGGCGGGTGAGGGGTTTTGCGATGTTGTCGGCCTTTTCCTCTAAATCATTAAGGCGGTCGTCTACTTGACCCTTCCGCTTGCCCAGGTTCGTGACGTCATCCCCCACGCCGGCGTCCACTTCCCTCAAGAGTGGCCCCAAGTCTGCGTCCGCCAGCTGCTCCCTCCTCAGGCCTGCGCTATCCCAGCCTTCAGCAGGCACTGCCACAACTACTCGGACTGCTGCGGCACGCTCCTCCTCTTCCACTCTTGTGCGCTCGTGGCCGTCCTGGATCTGCGATAGGACACCTCCAATGCAATGGTCGCTGGCGTCGGTGTCCACAATGAAGGCGCCACCCGGTTGTGGGTAACCCAAAATTGAAGCAGTGCACAGGGTCCCCTTCGGGTGCTGGAAAGCGTCTTCGGCGTCCTCCGTCCACACATAAGGCCGGTTTTCCTCCGTCAGGCGGGTGAGGGGTTTTGCGATGTTGTCGGCCTTTTCCTCTAAATCATTAAGGCGGTCGTCTACTTGACCCTTCCGCTTGCCCAGGTTCGTGACGTCATCCCCCCACGCCGGCCAACCGTTCCTCAAACTTGGCGGCGAGAGCCTCGTTCGCCACCTTCATTTCGGTAGCCAGACCGTCGTTCGCTGCTCTCATTTCCGTGGTTAACTCGGCCTTCATTTGTTCCATCTTCTCGGCGATGTTGTCCCTAGCCGTCCTGATTAGTTTCAGTTCCGCGGCCAGGTTATTTCTAGTCTCCAGCTTCTCCGTTAATTCGGCCTTCATTTCTTCCATCTTCGCTGTTAATTCGGCCTTCATTTCCATCATCTTCTCCAAAATAATTTCCAATGCCGTGTCCATTGTCGTAATGTTCGGTGATGTTATCTTCCCGCTTCCTGACACCAGTGTGACTTTGTGGGTTCGTGAAATGAAAAGTCCAATTACACCACTCAAAAAATGTTCTTTATTTCCACCGACTTACAGTTTAACTCTTGCCAATTACACAGAATTACGTGCTGCAACAATTACATTTCACCAGTTCGTCCGTTACAACTTCACTTGTACTCGCGATTACACAAACTCCGATACACATACACAGTTCGTACAGTCTTCCGTTGCACAACCCTTTCGTTCATTAACACGTCACTGACTAACACTGCCTTCTTACACCAAGAACTGCGACTGTCTCCTCACTCACTGACAAAACCAACTCACTGACTGACTAAACCAAAACCAACTCAACTCACTAACTCTGTCTGTCTGTCTGTAGCTCTCTTTATATAGGAATATCGCCGGTTTCTCGTGTTTACAGGATTGTTCTAGTAACAGAAAGATCGAGAAACAGGTGTAGAGAAAACCGGCGACACAGTCATGTTTTTTTCCCTGACCACAGTCTGTCACCACCACAAGACAAACGAGGAGGAGGTGTGGCTAACCGAACCTCCCCTACCTTCCGCTGCCAGCTGCTTTACAGGGTGCTCCAGGGTGTGAGACGGTGCGTTGTCTTGGTGAAACAGGATTTCCTTTTTCTGCAAACGTGGCCGTTTTTCCGGCAAGTTCTGCCTTCAGCTTGTCGAGTAATGATACATAGTATGCGCCTGTAATTCTTTGTAGTTTTTTTAAGATAATCGGTTAAAATAAATGCATGACTATACCAAAAAAAAAAAAAAAAAAACAGTAGCCATCACTTTCCAGCCGAAAAAACAGAGTTTTTTATGCCCTTCCGTCTTTGCAGTCCACTGTTTGGACTGTACTTTTGTTTCGGGCGTATAATGCTGTATCCAAGTTTCATCTACAGTAACTAAACGGCGCCAAAACTTGGATCTAACTGCTTCAACAGAGCCTTGTAAATGTTCATTCGAACATGTTTTTGGTCTGACGTGAGCAAACGCGACACGCCACGCGCGAACAGATTTCTCATGTCTAAATGTTTATTTAATATGTGGCAAAACGATTCTTTCAAATGTTCATGGTCTCTTCCATCTCTCGCACTTTAATTCGGCGTCGTCTAGCACCATTTGGTGAACTTTGGCGACGTTTCCGTCGGTAATTGTCTTTGGATATCCCGAATGTTCATCGTCTCCCAAGCTCTTACGGCCACGTTTAAAATTCAGCTGCCCAAAAATTTCACTGTAGTAAATGATGGTGTAGAGTCCCCATACACAGAATGCAACTCATCTTTGATTTGCGTAGGCGTATTGCCTTTCAAAAACAAATATTTAATGACAGCTCGATACTCGATTTTGTGCATTTTCATAAAAACACTCACATCAACTCACTCAAACGACTGTTACGTAACTGAACGTCCAAAATGGCTGAAACGTTGGTGAGTAACTGTCAACAGATGAACAACTCACTCAAACGACTGTTACATAAGAATTGAACGTCCAAAATGACTGAAACTTTGGTGAGTAACTGTCAACAGATGAACAACTCACTCAAACGACTGTTACATAACAATTGAACGTCCAAAATGACTGAAACTTTGGTGAGTAACTGTCAACAGATGAACAACTCACTCAAACGACTGTTACATAACAATTGAACGTCCAAAATGACTGAAACTTTGGTGAGTAACTGTCAACAGACGAACAACTCACTCAAACGACTGTTACATAACAATTGAACGTCCAAAATGACTGAAACTTTGGTGAGTAACTGTCAACAGACGAACAACTCACTCAAACGACTGTTACATAACAATTGAACGTCCAAAATGACTGAAACTTTGGTGAGTAACTGTCAACAGATGAACAACTCACTCAAACGACTGTTACATAACAATTGAACGTCCAAAATGACTGAAACTTTGGTGAGTAACTGTCAACAGACGAACAACTCACTCAAACGACTGTTACATAACAACTGAACGTCCAAAATGACTGAAACGTTGGTGAGTAACTGTCAACAGATGAACAACTCACTCAAACGACTGTTACGTAACTGAACGTCCAAAATGGCTGAAACTTTGGTGAGTAACTGTCAACAGATGAACAACTCACTCAAACGACTGTTACATAACAATTGAACGTCCAAAATGACTGAAACTTTGGTGAGTAACTGTCAACAGATGAACAACTCACTCAAACGACTGTTACATAACAACTGAACGTCCAAAATGACTGAAACGTTGGTGAGTAACTGTCAACAGATGAACAACTCACTCAAACGACTGTTACATAACAATTGAACGTCCAAAATGACTGAAACTTTGGTGAGTAACTGTCAACAGATGAACAACTCACTCAAACGACTGTTACATAACAACTGAACGTCCAAAATGACTGAAACGTTGGTGAGTAACTGTCAACAGATGAACAACTCACTCAAACGACTGTTACGTAACTGAACGTCCAAAATGGCTGAAACTTTGGTGAGTAACTGTCAACAGATGAAAAACTCACTCAAACGACTGTTACATAACAATTGAACGTCCAAAATGACTGAAATTTTGGTGAGTAACTGTCAACAGATGAACAACTCACTCAAACGACTGTTACATAACAATTGAACGTCCAAAATGACTGAAACTTTGGTGAGTAACTGTCAACAGATGAACAACTCACTCAAACGACTGTTACATAACAATTGGACGTCCAAAATGGCTGAAACGTTGGTGAGTAACTGTCAACAGACGAACAACTCACTCAAACGACTGTTACATAACAATTGAACGTCCAAAATGACTGAAACTTTGGTGAGTAACTGTCAACAGATGAACAACTCACTCAAACGACTGTTACATAACAACTGAACGTCCAAAATGACTGAAACTTTGGTGAGTAACTGTCAACAGATGAACAACTCACTCAAACGACTGTTACATAACAACTGAACGTCCAAAATGACTGAAACTTTGGTGAGTAACTGTCAACAGACGAACAACTCACTCAAACGACTGTTACATAACAATTGAACGTCCAAAATGACTGAAACTTTGATGAGTAACTGTCAACAGATGAACAACTCACTCAAACGACTGTTACATAACAATTGAACGTCCAAAATGACTGAAACTTTGGTGAGTAACTGTCAACAGATGAACAACTCACTCAAACGACTGTTACATAACAATTGAACGTCCAAAATGACTGAAACTTTGGTGAGTAACTGTCAACAGACGAACAACTCACTCAAACGACTGTTACATAACAATTGAACGTCCAAAATGACTGAAACTTTGGTGAGTAACTGTCAACAGATGAACAACTCACTCAAACGACTGTTACATAACAATTGAACGTCCAAAATGACTGAAACTTTGGTGAGTAACTGTCAACAGATGAACAACTCACTCAAACGACTGTTACGTAACTGAACGTCCAAAATGGCTGAAACTTTGGTGAGTAACTGTCAACAGACGAACAACTCACTCAAACGACTGTTACATAACAACTGAACGTCCAAAATGACTGAAACTTTGGTGAGTAACTGTCAACAGACGAACAACTCACTCAAACGACTGTTACATAACAATTGAACGTCCAAAATGACTGAAACTTTGATGAGTAACTGTCAACAGATGAACAACTCACTCAAACGACTGTTACATAACAACTGAACGTCCAAAATGACTGAAACGTTGGTGAGTAACTGTCAACAGATGAACAACTCACTCAAACGACTGTTACATAACAATTGAACGTCCAAAATGACTGAAACTTTGATGAGTAACTGTCAACAGATGAACAACTCACTCAAACGACTGTTACATAACAACTGAACGTCCAAAATGACTGAAACGTTGGTGAGTAACTGTCAACAGATGAACAACTCACTCAAACGACTGTTACGTAACTGAACGTCCAAAATGGCTGAAACTTTGGTGAGTAACTGTCAACAGATGAACAACTCACTCAAACGACTGTTACATAACAATTGAACGTCCAAAATGACTGAAACTTTGGTGAGTAACTGTCAACAGACGAACAACTCACTCAAACGACTGTTACATAACAATTGAACGTCCAAAATGACTGAAACTTTGATGAGTAACTGTCAACAGATGAACAACTCACTCAAACGACTGTTACATAACAACTGAACGTCCAAAATGACTGAAACGTTGGTGAGTAACTGTCAACAGATGAACAACTCACTCAAACGACTGTTACATAACAACTGAACGTCCAAAATGGCTGAAACTTTGGTGAGTAACTGTCAACAGACGAACAACTCACTCAAACGACTGTTACATAACAATTGAACGTCCAAAATGACTGAAACTTTGATGAGTAACTGTCAACAGATGAACAACTCACTCAAACGACTGTTACATAACAACTGAACGTCCAAAATGACTGAAACGTTGGTGAGTAACTGTCAACAGATGAACAACTCACTCAAACGACTGTTACGTAACTGAACGTCCAAAATGGCTGAAACTTTGGTGAGTAACTGTCAACAGATGAACAACTCACTCAAACGACTGTTACATAACAATTGAACGTCCAAAATGACTGAAACTTTGGTGAGTAACTGTCAACAGATGAACAACTCACTCAAACGACTGTTACATAACAATTGAACGTCCAAAATGACTGAAACTTTGGTGAGTAACTGTCAACAGATGAACAACTCACTCAAACGACTGTTACATAACAACTGAACGTCCAAAATGGCTGAAACTTTGGTGAGTAACTGTCAACAGATGAACAACTCACTCAAACGACTGTTACATAATAATTGAACGTCCAAAATGACTGAAACTTTGGTGAGTAACTGTCAACAGATGAACAACTCACTCAAACGACTGTTACATAACAACTGAACGTCCAAAATGACTGAAACTTTGGTGAGTAACTGTCAACAGATGAACAACTCACTCAAACGACTGTTACATAACAATTGAACGTCCAAAATGACTGAAACTTTGGTGAGTAACTGTCAAAAGATGAACAACTCACTCAAACGACTGTTACATAACAATTGAACGTCCAAAATGACTGAAACTTTGGTGAGTAACTGTCAACAGATGAACAACTCACTCAAACGACTGTTACATAACAATTGAACGTCCAAAATGACTGAAACTTTGGTGAGTAACTGTCAACAGATGAACAACTCACTCAAACGACTGTTACATAACAATTGAACGTCCAAAATGGCTGAAACGTTGGTGAGTAACTGTCAACAGACGAACAACTCACTCAAACGACTGTTACATAATAATTGAACGTCCAAAATGACTGAAACTTTGGTGAGTAACTGTCAACAGATGAACAACTCACTCAAACGACTGTTACATAACAATTGAACGTCCAAAATGGCTGAAACTTTGGTGAGTAACTGTCAACAGACGAACAACTCACTCAAACGACTGTTACATAACAACTGAACGTCCAAAATGGCTGAAACGTTGGTGAGTAACTGTCAACAGATGAACAACTCACTCAAACGACTGTTACATAACAATTGAACGTCCAAAATGACTGAAACTTTGGTGAGTAACTGTCAACAGATGAACAACTCACTCAAACGACTGTTACATAACAACTGAACGTCCAAAATGACTGAAACTTTGATGAGTAACTGTCAACAGATGAACAACTCACTCAAACGACTGTTACATAACAACTGAACGTCCAAAATGGCTGAAACTTTGATGAGTAACTGTCAACAGATGAACAACGAAATCTACTGGTATTTACTTACGAGTTCTGCCATCTTCATGTTGAGGTCGGAAAGTTTTCAGACCACCCTCATATTTTATAAAAATGTAACCTTGTTAAACCACATGATTTATGTAAAGCACAATTTCATTAAAGTTAGCCACTTCAGAGGCATTCTTTGTTACTGATTCCAACTCTCAAATACGTATACCCTTCTAAAGAGAAAAAATAGCTATTAACATTTTTCCCCTAATTTTCACGAAATGAGAAAGAAAGTTCAAAGTAATGGATAGTTCTTGCGATATTTTACTTCATCTTAAGTCTACTATATTTTGCAAATACCCTTATATATGCACAACAATTTCACAAAACAAATTCAACAAAATAACTTTCACAAATCATTATCTCGAAAAACATACAAGCGGAAGCGTTTGTTATAATGGTTTGTTGGGAAACATAAGTATATGAGTAGTTTCTTTCTACTAGTATAAACTATGTCCAATATATGCGTATTTGTGTTAGTATTTCTGTTATAAATAGTACCATTTCTAATGTTGCAGTCATCTACTCCATGTTTTCTTGTGAATTTCGAAATTTCTCCGTCATATATTGCTATATTAAACATTGAATTTTACAAGATCTATACAGTGTACTTTTATTTACTTTTTTAAAATATGCTTTCACTCTATTGCTTCCCTTACATTATTTTAACGTTCTACTAGTTTCAGTGGGTATCTTAAATATAATTGGCAGATATGATCTAAAATCTCCACGACAGTTTGTCAGCCTTTTCGCAGACACATTTATGTTGTATTCTGTTTAAAAGGCATATTTTCACTTTCATATTTATGAATTATTATTAATTTCATTGCTATATGCGCTATAACCATGACTGTTATATGCAGAAATAAGTACTGTTTAACCTATATAATTACTACATTACGCCTTATAAGAGGTGGAAAAAATCATTGAGGACACCTAATATTTATTTAGAGTTATACAGCGTTTGATATTTTTAAAACTTCCGTTTATTTTCAGCCTTTTATAGATAAAACTATACTACTTAAGTCGACAGGGCTACTAATTCGTTTATTTTAACTATATAACTTAGACATAGTTATGGGATGTCATACGAAACTTACGCCTACTAGTATTTTTAACGCCTTATTAACAAATTGTCACTATTGGACCACTTCGAACAAATCTTTGGTCAACTGCTAAGCTTTAGTGATAAGTACGTACAAATAACAGACTGTGTTCGAGTTTGAAATTGATCCAGTATCCTTAATGTAAGAAGCCGTAAGTATAGAATATACCAATGGAATTCTGGGAAAGACAGCTCGTTCTTTACGATTAGCAACCAATAAAACAAAGTTTATTTACATATAAGCAAGAAGCCAATAAAATTTAATCAGTTTCCAATTGTATATCAACATCTATTTTGATTCTTTTGTCACCCTGAAGATTACATTTTAATTGTACCAGGATTTGGTGTAATCTCACTCTTTCTTCTACTTTACTGAAAGCTGTAATTATTAGTTTGTCCTGTATGCAATTCCTTTTCTTAGTAAATTACTTCGGTAGTAGCTAGGTTGGTGCCGAGGAGACAAGATCGCCACTCAGAGCAGCGATATTGCTGTGGCAACCATATGTGATAAAATCCTTGCTCCAACACCAACTCCGAAGCTTGCCAAACCAAAAACCTTGTCTGCACCTACAACGTCTAAGCCTCCGTCAGGAAGGAGATCGCCAGCACTGTCACCGGCTAAAGCCTCAACGTCGAAGAATGAGAGGCCGGTTGTGTATGATGCACCTACGAATCAGTTCAAGACCAACTACACGAGGTCCGACTTCCTCAAGGATACCAGCAAAACTGCTAGCCGTAAGAAGAGTCCCCGGGCATCAAAAAGCTCCTCCTCTGAGGAGTTTTCGGGTGAGGAATCTGATCGACGCTTGTCCTCGTCGTTCACTGTCTCCAACCGGTTTGGGGCCCTTGAACCGAAGTTCTCTATCGGGGAAGGGGCCTCATCCGTGGAGAAGATGGAACAGGAGGATACGGATCACACTACCAGGATGACATCCAGAAAACGACCCGACAATCCGGACGTTAATGGTGTTAGCCCTAAACCCAAAAAGAAGGGAAACTGATTCGGCCACCTTCGAAGATGCCATGAGGTGGAATAAACTCTAACCTTTTATCCCACCTTTTCAGTAGTGATTCTCCAGTGGAACATACGTGGGCTTAGGGCACGTTGCCCAGGGCTTGACTTGCTGCTTAATAAGCACGACCCACTAGTATTCGTACCGTTATAAAATATCTGAAACTGAGGTCTTAATCTTTAATTATATTTTCTAGGTTTTAGCAATTTACTTACGCTTTTATTTTTATTTCTTGGTCTATTATGCTGCCACAGGAAGTGAAGAAAAATTCTATACTACCCAAAACTTTAATGTGAATATTTTACCAAAATATGTTCCGAGGACCACTAATGAATTTTTTAAAAAAAGTGTGTGTGTGTGTGTGTGTGTGTGTGTGTGTGTGTGTGTGTGTGTGTGTGTTTTTTTTTGCTGAAATTAAGCTTAAATGAGCCCATGGTCCATAGAACTTAGACTTACCCGACATCCCTCTTTCAGGATATGGTAAACACCCGGAAAAAATTCTTATCGCATAACTTAGCTTGACAAAGTACCGAATTCGGGACAGCTTGAACGTAAGGAGACAAGCTACTACCTACACTATAGAGGCAAGCAATAACCTTTTCCTCTTATAAATTCGGCTGGTAGAAAATTTTAAGGTTTTGTTATTAATCGTACATCACAGCACTGCTTCTAAGGTGACAGTTCCAGCAGTATATTTTTGTTGTTAATTGCCACACAGTCAATTATTTTTGATCTATGAATTAAGCTTGTGAGAACCCGAAGTTTTTTCATGGCAACAATTGAAATGTCCGTATTGGACCTTTCATGACATTTCTTACATTATTATAACGTTGTACTTGTTTCTGTGGGTATCTTAACTCTATAATCGGCAGATATGGCCTAAAATCTTACACAACAGCTTCTCAGCCTTCCCGCAGATATATTTTATTGTATTTTTTTTTCAAATACATATTCTTTGTTTCATGTTTCATCATTATTATTAATTTTATTACTATACGTACATAAAACTATGGCTGTTAGAGAAAATCAGCCACACCTTAAACTGCCACTTCCGACTTCAAACCTGGTACACATCCTTGGAACCCTGACGCTATTCCTAAGTGTGCATTCATGGACGTAGGTGAGGCTTCAGCTGTAGAAAGGCTGTCGAATGATCGATTTGAAGTTGACAATGACAACTCAAGTAGAGGTGAACCAAACCAAGTGCGTCTCAGCACGCTATGGATCACACCCCCAATGCTCTCTCACCGGCACCATCGATTTAAATACGAAGAGCGAAACTTTGCTACCCTTTTAACTTTCGCCTATAATATTGAGAGACTAGAGGTGAAAGCTGATATGCTTGTCAAAAATTAAGTACTAAAGCAGATGATTGGCAAAGAACCTCTTTCAACCAGCTCGGAGAAGAGAGCATAGATTTGAAATGATAGCAGTCATGATTGCCTCATGGATTTAAATAACGAATGTGTCAGTTGTGATGATGAAAGTTGATTGAATCAAATATGTTATTTGTCAGGTTGATTTCATGAAGCGTACACTTCATTTATTAACGTTTGTATGTGTTGCGGGAAAGCTATAACAAATAAATTATATGATATTGATATTAAAGTTTTCCTTAAACATTCTCCTGCCCCAAGATTACCACTTGATAAAAATTTAAAACCAGTAATTACGTAGAAAATGAAGCCAGTTAGAGTGAAGCAATAAGTATTATACAAATATAAATATTTGTAACAAAAAACTTCACTTAACGTAAGAAAAATGATGTCGATTTTTCTTATTAGTTGAATTATTTGAAGTTGAACTCGACTTCACGAGGGCTTGTTCGCGTCGTCAGTCAAAGAAAGCCGCAGGAGAAACAAATTCGTCGTTAAGGAAGTTACTAAGAGGGCTGTTCAATAAAGAATGATCATAATATTTTATGATCACAATTTTTCGCAATAAATTACAATGTTATTATATTCTGTTAGATTAACGTGAAACAAACAGGCTGTAGTAGTTTCATTGTCGGTAATCCTAGTTCCAGCCTGTGAGAACCAGGCAAGTTCAGGCATGTTAAGTATTGACTACCGCTGCAATGGAGGTAACATGCAGTTAAAGTTGATGGTAGAGGAAGATCCGGAGCTTATTTCAAACGTAATCACTGCTGATGAAACTTGGCTACATCATTTTCATCCTGAGAGCAAACAGCAAAGCTCAGTGTGGAAATCTCCTTCATCAAAAACCCTCCAAAAAGCAAAAGTGGTTGCTACTGTTGGGAAATTTATGGTCATCTCATTCTTTGATATTCATGGAATGGTTTATCAGCATTTTGTACCTGCACACACATCAGTAACTGTACAACACTAACCGCAATAATTTATCTCCTCTGTTCTCCATAGATCTCCCATGCGTATCTTCGATACCATTCTTTCCAGTTCCGACCAACTGTTTGTGTTCTTAATGCTTTTCTGTTGCTTCATGCACAGATTCAATAATTCCCCTTTCTACCCTTTAATACACTTATACCAGAATTTCAGTATTCTTTCTATTATTCCCCTACTTTCTGTATTACCCAACTCTAATAATGCCATTTCTCTTGGTGCCGATTTTGTCAGCCCTAAAAGTTCTTTGCCAAACAATTCATACATCTGGTCTAATTGTGTACCTATCTCGATTTGCCCCATACCTCCACTGCGTACATTGTTCTGGATTCAAAGACCGCTTCATACATTCTTTCTAACCATCTAACTGACATTTCCAGTTTATATTTACATATTCTTACCCCTGTCATTATCGTCCTGCCATTAGCTATCACTTTTCTGGCTTGTGCAGCCCACCCTCCACTGATGCACATCCTTACACCTAAATAGTAATATTCCTTTATCACTTCTACCTTTTAATCTCCTATGAGCCATTCCTCTCCTTTCCTCAGTACCGACCTCTTTTAAATACCATTATTTTTTGCTATTTATTCTTAATCCCCAATCAGTGCAAAACCTATAAATTGCCTCAATTGAATTTTGTAGACCTATTATAGAAATTTCTCCTATCGGTAAATCATCCGCATACAATAAACCAGGGATCTCTTTGTTCATTAATATTGGGCAATGGGCATTGCTTTCCTTAACCCTCTCTATTATGTTATCTATAAATAAATCGAGTAGTGTAGGACTCAATTTGCACCCCAATCTTAAGCCTAACTATGTGCAGATGTTTTCATACATTAGTTGCTTAGAAAAATGAATGCTCCAATCTACCCTTTGCAAGCCATGGCAACTTGGAAAGCTAGTAATTGCTAATGAAAATGCGTGTGCCATACTCATTATGCGGATTTTGAGAAGAATAAAAATCTATTTATTAACATAGGAAATTCAGGTAAGCTAGAATCACTTACAGTATTCACATAATGCCTGTATCGAGATTTAGTGATGAAAAGCAAAGAAAGGACAGAGTTCAGCTGCATAAGCTAATGTGCAGCTGTTCAGCAAACTAACAAGAACCAACCCGTTGTTTTGTGGACTCGTGGATTTATGGGGCTGATGTGCCGAAGGACAACAGAACACCAATGTAAACAATTGGCCAGATCAAAAGCAAAGAGCCGACATCGGTGAAAATGAGCACTTTAATCCTAACTGGTAAACAACAGGTTAATCAACTGCTTCTAGTCGATAAAAATGCTGTGTTCGGTAATCAACAATGCTGAATGTCACGTTGAAAATTTAGCAGAGAACAAACGACCATCATCGTAACGTACCGTGCCATAAAACACAACAAAAACATCACGGAAACCTAAATGTTTTACCGGTTAGGGGCAAATTAACACACTTAGAGCAACGAATGCTTGTTAGGGGGTATCCTCATTTCAAATAATAAATATAACTACCTTTGAAACACATAATTTATTTTAATGAACAATTTTTGGGCATGAAACATCACAGAGATATACCTTATGAGTGGTCTGAATTTTAAGGCAACATTTTGTTTTCAAATTCTGCCGCTATTCAGTTATTTCTGGCGGTGTCATAAAAAGAACATGGAATTGCAACGCCTGTGTATAGATAGTTATGCACTTTTAGTATCTATGAGCATTTCAACACCAAAAAGGAAACGTATGAATACAATGAATTAATACCACAGTTTAGTCATGACGATTAAAACATGATAAACTTTTCACTTCTATGCAGGACCTTTGAGCCCTAATATTCAGTATTTGGTGTGGCCTCCATGCTCCACAATTACAGCTGATATACGCCGTGGAATTGAATCGTAAAGGTTCTGAATAAATTCACGAGGGATTTCCTTCCACGCAGTTTGTATTCGAGCCCACAAATTTGTAACACTGGCTACTGGAGGAACGTGACGCACCAGGTGCCGACCTATCATATTCCAGGCATGTTCGATGGGCGACATGTCAGACAAACATGTACGCCAGGGTAGTAAAGGTAGCCGTTGCTCTTCGAAGAAGGCTTGTACCTTATATACATGTGGCCGGGCATTGTGTTGCTTAAATGTGGCCTGTTGAGATGCCTGAAGCAGGTAGAATTCCTTGGGTTCCACAACCACGTTTAGGTACCGGTTACTGTTCAAAGTACCCTCAATTCGTAGGAGGCGTGACCGACTGTTGTAACCAATGGCACCCCATTGCACCTGGCGTTTGTCCGCTATTCTATTCAACAATACAGCCCTCCAGGATGCATTCATTACCAGGGTACCGCCTAAAACTTTGTTTTATTTGTTCCATTTATACCCCACCTTTAATTGCAATGGTCATTCCGGCGGCCGTTCTCCTTTGGAACATATGGAAGTAACTCCTATTCGTTAGGTTTTAATCATTAGATGACGCACACATTCGTACTCTCATTTATACTTCCAGACACTGGGGAAGATGGGGAATTATCTTGGTCGGAGAAAAATCTCCACTCCCACCGCCGGGAAACGAAATCGGGACCCCTAGCATGGCAGGCAGGTGCTTACCGACTGAGCTACGGGGCCAGCCACCTCACACTTATGCGGACACCCCTGTAGGACACATTGAAACGGGACTAGTTCGAAAATACTAAATTTTGCCACTCAACACTCTAGTGACGGTGTTCACGTGCCCATTGAAGTTGGAGGAGGTTGTTGTTTCTGGATAATGGGTGCCGACGTAAGGGTGTGTATGCAACCAGTCTAATCTGCAGCAGATGACGACGAACCGTTGATGCAGGCAAGTTCAAACCTGTTGCAGTGCTCCAGGATCAAGCTAACACTATGAATGAAGCTATACGGTACATTATGGCCAATGTGGACATCTCGTGCTATGGACATCTTAGGTGGCCCAGCACGCACTCTTCGCTGTGTACGACCTTCAGCTATGCACTGCTTCCACAACGCATCACTGTCGCAGCAGCATGCCCTGTACGAGCAGAAACGTCACGGTATGGCAAACTCCATCGCGGGGGCCAATCATTCTGCCCCGTTCGAAACTCACTGGCACGCCAATATGGCTCCCTATGACGTCAATGAGGCATACTGACACTCAATTTATCTTTTTTCACCTTTATGGCAGGTCTGCACTGCCTACATTTGGTGCAACACTGACCTTGTCGGACCGACAGGATAGAGCTCTGCTCGGTATACGTCTACCCTATCTCTCTGCAAACCTAATCACTTACAGCTTGCATACACTTCTACACTTCCACCAAGTTTGGTTTCATTCGCAGGAATCTTTCTCTGTTTTGCAATTTTCACAAGTGTCAGTGTGTTTTCCTAAAGGCTTATATCAACTGACGTAAATTGGAAACCTTCTTATAGTTAAACGTGTTAGTTAATTAACAAAATATGTGTAGAAATATTGTATACTCTACTCTAGTGAGTAGAAAAAGATCCTGTGAATGTAACATATTAATTTCTTTTGTAAATAATTCAATGCGTGACTGTAAATTAAATTCCCTGCCTAATCTATAAATCATTAATGTATACAGTAACTGACAGAAGAGAATCACTTTTTTACAGCATGTGTTTGTTGACAAATACGAAGTTTGCCAGTTTGTGTCATTAGCATGGAAACATCAATCAACATCTGTAGAAGTGACCATCACAAAAAGGGAATGACGCATTGGAATAGCACTTCTGCATCTGTTACGCTCACTGTGACGAATGAACAATTGTGCTTTCAATTGCGATTCAGTTTGTTACAAACAAGATGAAGCCCGAAAGTTGCAAACTAGCAGGCGATATATTGAGGAAACAAACCTGAAAATAGCTTTGAAAGTTTGACAATGTCCTAGCAAAGTATTTATTAAGCGTTGTAGCGGTTATTTTGGAGGATTATAAAGACATGAAGGTGGGTGCAGGTTATTTTCTCACCTTTGGTGACGATCTTTAAGAAATCTAGAAGTTTCACCTGCAATTCTGGATAATTAGGCGCATCTGTAATTCTTGAGCGATGGGGTATTTTTCTTTCCCAGGATCACGGTAACGGAGCTGATAAAGTTATTATAATAACTGTTGAATAATGAACAAATAATACTTTTCTTGTTCAAAGATGGAAATTTAATTCCTTATAAATAGTTTTAAATTCTTTGAAACAATTATAAATATTATTAATGTAGTCTTTTTACAAACAGCGATATATGCCACGATGAACTATTTCTTTTCTTGCACACACGCTACTTATACATCTTTGATGCACACACAAAATTCTTTCTGGACACTCTCGGAGAGACAAATACACATCTTACCTCCAATACCTTCATAAGCAGAAGAACATCTTTCAAAACATTTAACAACTTACCATGTTACGTTGTCATGGTTACACATTACCTACTTTACATTACTTCTTTATTTTATTATAAATACTAATATCTTTGACTATTCCTAACAAAACATGAAGTATAAAAATAACTGCTACAGCGTTGAGAATCTTTGCAATTCCACATTATCAACTTTTTCTGAATAATATTTTAATTCTAAAAACGGCTGTGCTTTCTGAAACATATTTTTTGTGAAAAAGGTATTAAGAAACCTTTAATGAATAACCATTTTGCATTTGAGTACACTGTAAAATCAATAAAGTGGAATATCTGGGAAGTAGATTATTTGACAAAAAATGTACGTTTTAACACTTCTACATATTTTGGGTAGTGTGATTTTGTCTACAAATCACGGTTTTTAAGGTTTGCTAAAGTTTCTAAGAATGAAGAGGACTTCAATGTTCAATATACACATTTAATTTGTCATGCAAATACTTGGAGATAGTGTTTTGTCATATCCTTGAAGACGCTGAGTTTCGTACTTAACCGGTTTCTCATTTTTAAGTTTTCTTTTAGATTTAGGAACTTTTTTGTGGCATATGAGTATCGAATGCTTGGTTGGACTTTTCCTTTACATATTCTGTCTAGTACAGAAAGCAAGAATTTAATTTGATTTAATCTGTATAAATATAGATGTGGTTTAACACTGACATATTTGAAGTTGCTGGTATTATTCTTTATATCTTAAATTAAGTGGACGTTTTCCTTTATTCAGGAGCTATATATCTTGTAGGAATGTTTTTTCTATTGGTTTATAAAATCTAATCTTTCACGCTTTATATTTGAAGCAATTTCCTTATTCAGTACATAACCTGCACACAGGTTATTTAAAAAGGACTCCCACTGTATTTAGACGTTTACTTAAATTAAAAAGTCTCGTTAACAGTGCAGTTATTAATGTTATTTTGGATATGCGTTTTAATACATCTTCTGTAAGCGAGGAGGCCATTTTTTACTGTACTGGCATTCTTTTGTTTCAATCGATTACTCTTTAATCCACACTCCAATGGCTCTTCGAACATTACTTAGCGAATGTCAACGATCATTCTGGTCCAGAGTTAGCTGCTTTATCGTTTCTTTAAGAGTAAATTTGTATTTTTCCAGTCGTGTGAAGTTCAACAGATACACCCAGTTTGCAGTTACTGCCAAACTATTAGACAGGATTCAAATGTTTTAGAATAAGGGGTGTGCAACGTATTCAGAACAGCTGTTTTTTCAGTTGTATGACTGCAACTAAGACAAAACAAAGCTCTTTATTTATTTTAAACTTATGCCCTTTTTTATAAATTCGGTAACATAACGGTATGTCATTATTTCACTCTCAACTCATTATATATTTTACAATATATTATCACTATGGAAAATGTAAGACACTATTACAAACGTATTATTTTCAGTAATGCCATGAGCTCTGGTGGATTATCGGTAATTTATTTGAGATTAACCAGTTAAATAATGATGCCAAGAAAACAAATGTAGTGGCGGGAAAAGAAGCTGTAGAAAATGAACCTCATAAGATCGCGGACAATCATTACATCAGAAAACATTGTTGCCTTTCGTGACGTTATTGAAGATCGGGGCAAAAGGTTATCCGAAATTATTTTTTTCCCTAGGAAGTGTTCAATCATCCGTGATGAACTCCACTGCAGAAAATTATCTGGCAGCTAGGTTCCTCGCCTCTCAACCAGGAACAAACAACGTTATGTCAGGATATTGAGGATGTCAGAGACACCTGCATCGCTACGAGGGGGAGTGAGAAGATTTCTTGAATCGCATTGTGATTTGTAATGAAGCGTGGGTTCATCATTACATCCCAGAGTCAAAGCAAGCAAATATGGAGTAGCGGCGAGGAGACGAAGCAGGTCCGGTCGAGTTCAGAACATGCCCATCTCATGGTGCTTTCAACCATTTTCTGGGACTTCGCGTAAGCTTTGCTGGTGGATTTTCTTCACGAACAGAGGACAATCACTATTACTGTTATATTTTGGATGAAGCACAAGCTGCACATCGCAACAAACGACGCCGAGAACCGATCCAAAACCCATTCTTCTCCATGACAATGCGAGGCCACATGCTGCCACTTTAACGCGGCAAAATTGGAGAAGAGTTCTTGCACAAACGTGTGCGCACGTGTCCTTCCTTCTACAAGGATGGCATCAAGAACTTGCCAATCCAATGGACACTATCTGCAGGACAGTATGCAGTAAAGTAATTTGTGTAGGGGCATTTTTCTTTGTTGATAAAATAAATTTAAAAATATAAATCGCGTTGATATTTGATCTGCCATGTAGTTCCTGCAGCACCGCATTTCAGCAGCTGCCCATCTCAGTCAGTTGTCACGTGTCTATGTCGCTTTCTGGGAAAGCATTTGTTTATCAGCTTACTAGTATTATATGCATGAAAAGATGTTTATTTAAGCTTTTCGCAGCTTCTTGTTCTCATTTAGGACTATAAGTATTAATACCGAATAGAAGGGCACAGGTGAAATAACGGCTTTGGTACTAAAAGGGTCAATGTTTTCACAGACTATAACTGCGGGTTGCAAAGACCAGAAGGACTCACCTGGTGTAGTCGAAATAGTATTACATGCATTTTAAAACAAAATTTTGAATTAATCTTAATTTACCAGGACGTATAATACTATATGATATGTACAATAATAAATGTAACATAATATTTTATCTGAAACCATTTAGGTGAGCATCTAAATGTGTTTATACAAAGTGTTCAAAACGACACCGAATAAATATATAGAAGTAGTTGCCCAGATTCTGTGTGACATATATACATAGGTTTTACTGCCAATAGAGCCACATAAAATGCTGTAGAATGAGTGGATTAGGTAGTGATAGGAACAACGAGGCGTGCCTCACGCTGTCGGAGTTCGCAGGTATAGGTCACATGCCGTGCCGCGTGCTGTAACTGCTTGTAAACATACCGGCATACTCCGCAGTAACTAGCTTGCTACTATTAAGAATTTCTTTGGCTTATGAAACCGCAATAAAGAAGCTATTGATTAATTATTACTTATAAGTATTTAACGTATTCCAAAATTCCGTTATAGCAGTCCATGATGGCAAATAAGCTGGTGGACATATGTAACTTATACCTTTTACAGAGAAATTAAAGTTAGTGAGGCTGAGGATGGAAGCATTAAATGATAAACAGAACAGAAAACAACATCAAAGAATTGTAGATAAATTAACCAAAACTAAATGGCTTATACAGTTAGACGTCAACTGAAGGAGCAGGGGGAAGAAAGAGTAAAAGAAGAGGAGAAATCTAGCCTTATAGTCGGTGACTCTATTGTGAGACATGCTGGAAATCCAACGGCGGAGGTAGTTTGCTATCCTGGCATAAGAGTTGACGGTCTGCTGAGGGAAATCGAGAGAAAGCAAGAGGAGATGGAAGGCAACTATCGGACAATCGTATTACATGTTGGGAGCAATGACTTGCGGAGAAGTGTGAACTATGTGTTGGGTGACATGTACGACTTAGTTAAAAGGACAAAACAGCTGTTTCCTTCAGCAAAAATAGTCGTCGGTGGAGTACTAAGACGACGCGACTCCAGCTGGAGAAAGGTGATGCAGGTAAATGAAGCTTTTTCATGGGTAGCGGAGCGACTGGGTGCTCAGTTTCTTGACCCGAATTCGTGGATTGAAGACTGGGACTATGGACGGGATGGAGTACACTTGAACCGAAGAGGATCGTCAAAGCTGGCAGCTTTGTTCGCGAGGGTGACGAAGTGGGCTGACGGCAACGAGCATCAAGGGCAGCAATGACACCAACTTCAGGAAAACGTAGACTTTCAGGTAGGGGCTGATTCCTTAAGGCTGCTACAGGTAAATTGCCGTAGTATTATGAATAAAATTGTTGAGTTTTGGAATTTAGTAGAAATATGCAATCCAAGTGTCATTATAGGTACGGAATCATGGCTGAATGTTGACAATAATGATTCAGAAGTATTCAGAACAGATTACAGGGTGTTTAGGAGGGACAGGGATGGAAGGGGAGGGGGAATCTTTATTTGCGCTAAATCAGAGCTAAACAGCAAAGCATTATGGGTAGAAGAAGAGGTTGAGATTATGGCAATCGAAATTATTGATCAAGCAAACAAAGGAAATAATTTAACAATAATAGCTTGCTATAGACCACCTGGAGAAACTGATTATGCTACACTTCATAAACTAGTGGAGAAAATCTCTTCCGAAGGGGAAAAAAATGTTATATTAGCAGGGGATCTAAATCTGCCAAATGTAAACTGGGACGGACAGTTAATAGGAGGTGAAGCTCAAAAGCTCGTTAACTTTCTGGTTTGGGAGCAGGGGTTATTTCAAGTAGTGAAAACTGTTACTCGACAAACAGCATTACTGGACGTATTTTTATGCAAACCTGAGTCATTGTTTTCTGTATGCGATGTCTTGCCAGGTATAAGTGACCATCAGTGTGTGCAATTAGACATAAATCGGAAAGGGCAGACAAACCGGTTTGAAACGGAACAAGTAATTAGTTGGGATTTCCATAGGGCGAACGGGGAGGCTATCCAAACATTTCTCCGGGAAAAATATGGGATATTTTTAAAATCTGCCACTAGTGTAAATGAAGCATGGGTTAATTTCAAAACACTTATCCTGGAAACAATTAGAGAACACGTACCTTTTAAAGTTATTAAACATAAAGCGGATCCAGAATTTTATACAAAATGTATTAGGAAACTTAAAAGAAAGACTAGGCACGCTTATAATAAAAGGAAGATATCCGAATGGCATCTTAACAAATTTAAAGAATTAGCTAAACAATTACAAGACGAAAAGTTGCAAGCGCAGGAACGATTCTTAGATAACGTTTTTAGCGGGACAAATAATTGTTGGAGATCATTTTACAATTATGTAAAAAGACGCAGGGGAAATAAAGAGAGCATACCAGATTTTAACGTTAATGGGATAGATGTATTAAGTGATAGGGACAAAGCTAATATATTAAATTCGCATTTTGTATCGGTTTTTCTTAAATCCGACGATAGTTCCGAACAGGAAATTGGGGAGAGTGGAGAAACGATTTTTCAAATAATGGCGCCCAAATTACGCAAAAGGATTAAGATGCTGCAAAACCGAAAATCAAGGGGACCAGATAATATACCTACTGAAATATTAAAGCTTGGGGGTGAAGCCATGATTCCCTATCTAATGCTCTTGTTCAACATGTCAATTAACAACTGTGCCTTACCGGAAGACTGGAAAACAGCTATTATAGTTCCGATTTATAAAGGGGGTAATAAAACAGAAATAAATAATTATCGGCCAGTTAGTCTAACTTCAGTAGTATGTAAATTAATGGAGCATTTAATTGCAGAATATATACGAGAGGAGTTAGAAAAAAAAAGTGGTTTAATGAAGCGCAACATGGATTTAGACCTGGGTATTCGTGCGAAAGTTAAATTACTTCATTATTTCAAGATTTGGCAGATGAGGTAGATGCAGGGGGAAGAACTGATGCAGTGGTAATTGACTTTTCTAAAGCTTTTGATGTAGTGCCACAAAGTTTACTTATTTGTAAGCTAGCTAATACAGGAATTGACAAACGCGTAGTATTATGGGTTAAACATTTTTTGAAAGGGAGAACGCAAAAAGTTAAAGTAGGTAAAGAGCTGTCTGATAGTGGAACTGTTAGTTCGGGTGTGCCACAAGGCTCAGTACTAGGGCCTTTACTGTTTCTCATTTTTGTTAATGACATTGCTGTTAATATTAACTGCCAGATAAGGTTGTTTGCAGACGATTGTATCATTTATAATTAAATTCGGAATACAGTGCATGAAACCGCTCTTCAGGATGATTTAAACGAAATCTGTAATTGGGCTGCGGCTAACAAAATGTCAATTAATGCCAAGAAAAGTAAGTCCATTGTTTTTAGTAGAACTAAGGGCAAAATTATTGTTAACTATCACATGGGAGGGGTGCAAATTCCACAGGTGGACAGCTGCAAATACTTGGGGGTGTACCTGGCAAGTAATGCTGGATGGTACGAACAAGTAAATTCCACAACTAGGAATGCGTGGAAGGCATTACATTTCGTAATGAGAATATTGAAAAAGGGGAGCGCTAGATCCAGGGAAATTGCCTACAAGGCCTTAGTGCGGCCGGTTATGGAATATGGAGTAGCATGCTGGGACCCGTATAGAGCTAACCAAATCGATCCATTAGAAAAAATACAGAAGAGGGCAATAAAATTCATAAAAAGAGGCAAGTATTTTGTGCCTATAAAAGGAGATGAGACTAAATGGGAGGAATTAAGAATTAGGCGTAAAAAACATAGGTTGGTAGCGTTATTCAAAGCTAATTTTGGGGCTAAAGGCATGGGTGGACGTTAATGTAAGGTTAGATAATCTGGATTATTATGGACGAAACGATCATAGGTATAAAATTAAGGGTAGAAGA
This sequence comes from Mantis religiosa, assembly GCA_030765055.1. Lineage (NCBI taxonomy): Eukaryota > Metazoa > Arthropoda > Insecta > Mantodea > Mantidae > Mantis > Mantis religiosa. The sequence continues at coordinate 102,709,123 of CM060958.1, forward strand.
TACAGAACCGACGTAGGAAAATTTTCTTTTGTTAATAGAACCATTGAAGAATGGAATGAATTGCCTGTAGCAGTCTTTCAGGGCTGTCCCCTGTCGTTGAAGAAATTTAGAAAAAATCTAAAGGGTTTATAGTTTAACTTTTGAATTATAATGGTATATAATATGTAAATAGAGAAGTAATTAGATAAGTTTTAAGTGACTAAAGTAAAATAATATCATGTTTGTATTGTTTACTGTATTATTGTTGTAAATCTAGTATATGTAATTTGATCTGTATTCTTAACTCTGCCACCGGGTAGTACCCAATTGCAGTTAATAAATACATACATACATACATACATACATACATACATACATACATACATACATACATACATACATACATACATACATACATACATACATACATACATACATACATACATACATACATACATACATACATACATACATACATACATACATACATACATACATACATACATACATACATACATACATACATACATACATACATACATACATACATACATACATACATACATACATACATACATACATACATACATACATACATACATACATACATACATACATACATACATACATACATACATACATACATACATACATACATACATACATACATACATACATACATACATACATACATACATACATACATACATACATACATACATACATACATACATACATACATACATACATACATACATACATACATACATACATACATACATACATACATACATACATACATACATACATACATACATACATACATACATACATACATACATACATACATACATACATACATACATACATACATACATACATACATACATACATACATACATACATACATACATACATACATACATACATACATACATACATACATACATACATACATACATACATACATACATACATACATACATACATACTAAATAAAGCATTTGTAACTGAAAACGACGCTGTTGATATTTACAGTAAGTGGTTGAAAGCATTGCAAATTAAGATCATAACAAAATTCTCTGAATTTAAACAAATAAATATTATCATTGATGTAACTATTTTAACAATTCATATTTTAAATGAAAATAAATTAATCGTGCGTTCGTTGAACTCCTTTCAGTTCTTCCATACATCAAAACCATTCCGTCAATTCGGCGTTCGTATAGCGCTCCATATTGCTTGGATTTGCTATCTAAGTACGCGCAAAATCCTCCCTGATAGGACGGAATGTGTAGTTTTAAGCTGAAGAGCAACCTTACAACTCTCCGAGTTATTAGTCAACTGCCCTTTGTCCCATTACCTGAAAAGTAGGCTAGGGTCAGTGATAAAGAGCTAGGAGAAATGCTTTTGTTTTCGTGGTCGTTGCGTCCCAATAACAACTTTTGAGGTTCGCACACTAGTGGTTCATGCGCTGTCTAAGTACAAAATCATATACAGAGGCCGACATAAATATTCGAACGTAAAGATATTTATTACTTTTATTATTTTAAAGCTATACTGAGTAAGCATAAGTAAATAAAACTGGTACAAAATAAACTCGAGTCTTTCATTAAACATATAAACTCATAAATAACAACTGAAACTAATTTGCACTACAAGGCGAAATAAAACAGTCACTTTATATCTAGACATAAGTATTCGAACAGAGAACAACTAGTATTTAGTTATCATCCCCTTTCTTTGAATTACTGCTGATAATCGTTTGGGCATTGTCTGTATGTGTTGTTTAGTGACTGCAGAATCCATTTTCTCCACTCTGTTTGAAGAAATTCTTTCAGATGTTGCTTGCTTCTGATGTGATGCTTCCTCACACACTCCACGAGTTCCTGCCACAAATTCTCTATACGATTTAAATCTGGAGATTGGGGCGGTGCCTTCAAAGTGTGAGGAGTGTTGTGCACCATCCAAAGGCTTACAATTTCAGCAGTATGTTTCACATCGTTGTCCTGCTGGAAGTGATAAGTATGCCCTAATCCCAGCTTCTCCGCGCTCTTTTTAATATTGTTTTAAAAAATGCTCTTGTATTCAAATTTGTCCATGATCGCATCTATGAACAGCAGTTCTCCAAAGCCAGACGAAGCTACACATCCCCATACCTTCGCACTACTGCCACCATGTTTCACTGTAGCTACCGTGTTCTTAGGTTCCATTCTGTATTTGGCAGTCTCCACACTTTAAGACGTCCATCACTCTTGTATAACCAGAATTTGCTCTCGTCCGACCAGAGAAACTTATTCCAAAATTCTGTTGATTTTTCTTATTCACCTTATTAACATATGGTTTCTTCCTAGGAATGCGGGCATTGTACCCAGTACTATCTAAAACACGTTCAACTGATTTGGTGTGAACCACGGTGCCAGAATATTGCCCAAGGCATCCTCTAATCTCAGATGCAGTGACTCTAGGATTCTGCTTCACCATTTTTATTATTTGCCTCGTGTCTCTGGTGGTGAGTTTAGAAGGAGCGTCATTTCTAGGTTTATTTACAATAGTATTTGTCTGTTTGAAGTGTTGAATTATGCAGATCACTGTAATTTTGCTTCTGTTAAAAGTTATTGCAATTTTAGAGAGATATTTTTTTTTACGTATTTATCACAACATTGCTCTCTGACACCGTTATCTCCTTACCTTTACGTCCCATATGACCCGTGAGTTCACAATCGGCTGAATAACTTTGAGCGCACTGTCTCGAGGCATAGCATAAACACCCTATGTGGTAGGGGCGTTTAGAGTACGTCCAATCACCTTTCTCTCTGTTCGTTTGGGTACGTTCGAATACTTGTGTCCTCCAATAAGAGGGACAATAGAATAAATACAGTACAGGTTGTGTAATAAATACGTGCAAAGTGATACTTTAAATATTGTTTCCGAGACACAAAATGTTAATATTTATATGTTTAACATTTCAACGCTGCCAAATAAATATTACAATATTTATGGTACTGCAATATTACATGTTACATTATTCTGATACTTCTGTAGGCCTCTGTAACATTTAATGCTGCATAAAATTATACCTAACAGAATTTTGAAGCTGTGACACCGAAATTCGCGTTAGTTAGGTTATAAAGTACGAAACAGCTATATTCGGTGTCGTTTTGAAACAACCTGTATATTTTAACCTGACACGATAGGCGTTTTCTGTTGCGATTTTCAAAATCAGCATATCTTTTTCACCTTCTATCACGGAAGTACAAAAAAAAAAAAACCTGTATTGTTGGGTAGTTCTATCGAAACCACAAGCGGAATAGTCTTCTTAGTATTATTATATTCTAATTCATAAAAGGATGAAAGGTATGTTCTCGTGACAATATAAAATTTCATTCAATTTTGTATCCTTAAGCTTAATTGGTTTCAAATTTCGGGAATTTAAATAGAGAACAATCGTTATAATAATGTTGTTGAAGTTTAAGACAATCTTTAAAATAGAACCAGCAAAGGCCTGTGTAATATAACGATTGCATATAACTCAAATACTGAGTAGTAATGCATGTAATATTTGATCAATTCTGGAGTTGACAACAACAGAACAGGCATTTGACATTTACAGATAAAACGTGTTGAACTTCAATATCTGTCGTATCTACAACTCTGAAACATGGCTTACTGTATATTTCATATTCTGTAGGGATCATTTCCGGCTGCAGTTGCATCTCTCCAGCCAGTGATCAAATAGAAAGAGAGCAGACTTTTCTGTCTGGCGCACAACACGAGAATTCGCAGGTGCACGTTAGCAAGTCGAAAAGTGACACATTGATCGATGGCACAGTTGGCCGTGACTCAATTTTCCGTCAGGTACCGCCCTGGCTTTTCAAACGGCCAGAATAGCAGAAAAAAGTAGCATTTGAATAATTCAGTGAACCATTACATTCCTTTCCTACACAGTCCTCCTCCTCGTGCGCCATTTTGTACCAAGCGTGTCATTCAGGCGTACTCCACACGGTTCAGAAACTTCTGTCTTCAGGAAAAATTAATCAGGGCGTGTAGTGGCAACCAGCTTTGAATTACATAACTTCTCACTGGAATTTTAAGTAGCAGTTACTAGTACTTAAAGTGGAAACTATATTTCGTGATGTTGTAAGATAAACAAAATGCAAAATATAAAAATGCAGCTGTTTTTAAAATGTGATATAAGTCATTCCCGTGACATGATTATAACTGTTCAATACTGTCACTTTTAAGTATTGTTGCCATGCAGCTATTTCGCACAGTGCTATGTGGAAAACAATTGTTTTAGGTTTCCGGCAGCAAAATGCGGAGTGAAACTAACTCTGCAAGAGCTTATTTCGACGACACGAAGTAGACAGGATGATATGATTTTGTAGCAATAGGCTGTGGAAGCTATACAAAATAAACAATAATGGTTGGAACAGGTAATGTGATAATTTAAAACTTTAAAACTTCCCCCAAAATGAAACTTCTATTTCCTTACACATTCTAATAAATTGAAATAGGCTCCTTAGTATAATATTATTGTGATTATACTTTTAAGGATGAACTTCATCTGTCAGTTTATACTGTGAATTCAACACACTTACAAAAGATGCTAACCCTTGGACATTCTTCTTTATCTTTAGGGAAATTATTGCTCTAGAACTGACAGTACTATTAAATGTGCAAGCCCCGTTGTGTTCAAGCCATTCGCTTTTTCTTTCTTTGAAAATATACATTTGTTTTGTAAAAAACTGAAGCTGCTGACAGTGAAGTAAACTAGGTTATTAATAATAACTAAACACTAGTAACACAACTTCACTTATCTTATTTAAACCCTGGGGACCGGTTTCAAAGCAAACATCTGCTTTATCCTCAGCCACTCAGCTTGACATACACCCACTAACTGACTGACTGACCTTGACCACTACTGGAGTTTGAAGGATAGCTCCTTATCTAACTGCCATCTACCGGGGACAACACAAACTTATTGATGATGTCTATAGGAGGGATATCAAAATTCATTACGCGATCCTTATTCTTCAAAATAAATATCTTCTCCCAAACCATTAAATCTATCGGTTCCTTCAATTGTTTCAATAATTTAACTTCTGGATTTACTTCATGATTATATGACCAAAAATGATCCGCCACTGCCGATTTCTCGGTCTGTCTATATTTAATATTTCTAAAATGTTCTTTCGCTCTGGTTTCCAAATTACGCTTAGTTCTGCCAATATAGATCTTATCGCATTCTAAACAGTTAACTTGATAAATACCAGATTTTTTGTTGTCTGAAATTTTGTCTTTTTTAGAAAACTGTAGCAAATTCTTTATACTGTAATTATTATGAGGTGCTAGTATTATACCCACTTCTTTGAAAAAATTTTGGAACTTTTTATTTGCCCACGGATGATAAGTAAATTTTTTGAAAATATAATCCTCTTTTACTTTTTTAAGAGTGGAAACATCATTAACATTTTTTTGATATTTAAATTTTTCCATTCTTCTGATTATAAAATCTTTATTAAAGCCGTTAATTAAAGCAGTGTTTACAATATGTTTATATTCCGCATTAAATTCTTCTTCATTTAGAGGTATGTTTATCAATCTGTAAATCAAACTATTAAAAACAGCAAATTTGTGTGCCATAGGGTTAAAACTTTTATTTTTGATATAATTATCCGTGTGAGTTGACTTTCTATAGATGCCAAAACTTAATTTATTGTTATTTTTCATTATTTTTAGATCTAGAAAGGGGATGTAGCCATTGTTTTCAATTTCTATTGTGAACTTGATAGCTTTATCCTGTGAATTTAGAATATTTAAAGCCTCATCTATATATCTTTCAGGAACTATGGCAAAAATGTCATCTACGTATCTATACCATATTTTAAAAATTGAAGGAAAAGCTTTGGTGACTTCTATTTCAAAAAAACTCATAAATAGTCCAGCAAGAAAGGGTGTCCCCTTTCACCCTTTCTTGCTGATCTATTTATGAGTTTTTTTTGAAATAGAAGTCACCAAAGCTTTTCCTTCAATTTTTAAAATATGGTATAGATACGTAGATGACATTTTTGCCATAGTTCCTGAAAGATATATAGATGAGGCTTTAAATATTCTAAATTCACAGGATAAAGCTATCAAGTTCACAATAGAAATTGAAAACAATGGCTACATCCCCTTTCTAGATCTAAAAATAATGAAAAATAACAATAAATTAAGTTTTGGCATCTATAGAAAGTCAACTCACACGGATAATTATATCAAAAATAAAAGTTTTAACCCTATGGCACACAAATTTGCTGTTTTTAATAGTTTGATTTACAGATTGATAAACATACCTCTAAATGAAGAAGAATTTAATGCGGAATATAAACATATTGTAAACACTGCTTTAATTAACGGCTTTAATAAAGATTTTATAATCAGAAGAATGGAAAAATTTAAATATCAAAAAAATGTTAATGATGTTTCCACTCTTAAAAAAATAAAAGAGGATTATATTTTCAAAAAATTTACTTATCATCCGTGGGCAAATAAAAAGTTCCAAAAATTTTTCAAAGAAGTGGGTATAATACTAGCACCTCATAATAATTACAGTATAAAGAATTTGCTACAGTTTTCTAAAAAAGACAAAATTTCAGACAACAAAAAATCTGGTATTTATCAAGTTAACTGTTTAGAATGCGATAAGATCTATATTGGCAGAACTAAGCGTAATTTGGAAACCAGAGCGAAAGAACATTTTAGAAATATTAAATATAGACAGACCGAGAAATCGGCAGTGGCGGATCATTTTTGGTCATATAATCATGAAGTAAATCCAGAAGTTAAATTATTGAAACAATTGAAGGAACCGATAGATTTAATGGTTTGGGAGAAGATATTTATTTTGAAAAATAAGGATCGCGTAATGAATTTTGATATCCCTCCTATAGACATCATCAATAAGTTTGTGTTGTCCCCGGTAGATGGCAGTTAGATAAGGAGCTATCCTTCAAACTCCAGTAGTGGTCAAGGTCAGTCAGTCAGTTAGTGGGTGTATGTCAAGCTGAGTGGCTGAAGATAAAGCAGATGTTTGCTTTGAAACCGGTCCCCAGGGTTTAAATAAGATAAGTGAAGTTGTGTTACTAGTGTTTAGTTATTATTAATAATACATTTGTTTTATCTATTCTTTGAACAGATTATTCAATTAATGACATATTTTGCTACACCTAATCAGTTTTCACAGAAATTGTTGAAGGAACGTAATGAAATTTAAGGAGGAAAATCAACCTGCAAGAGTTATTTTGCAATTTGCTCTGGTTTTAACGACGATAATATTATTAAAACGTTTTTGGTGACAGGAACACCTTAGTTCTAAATGCATATCAGTGGGGGTAGATTGTCTATAGTCTGTCTCATTCTAGTTCAATCCTGCTGTAAACATGTGGGTGGGGAGAGAGACAGAGACAGAGATACTGGGACAGAAAACGGTTAAGTGTTGATTGGTTTAACGAAGTTAATGGGCGTTTTCTTTTATTTGCATGCGTACGATAAACCCTCCTTTAAGTACAGTACTGTAAGTAGTTTTCCGTTCACTGCTTTGTGCGAGCTAATTTCGGAGAGAGAAAAGTATGCAAATATTTCGATTCTTGTGGAAATGTAGAGTCAGACTGAAAAATTCAATGCCATAGCCGGGATTTGAACAACGGATCTTCTGGTTTCCGTCCAGCCGCTCTAACATTGACCTACTATGGCCAACGTGCCAATATGACATTAAACTCTCGAACTGACTCGTATTTTCCACAATTTAGCTTACACACGGCCAGTGTGAGAGAACAATTAATTTCCATTAATTGACCTAATAGTGGTTAACTATAAAGCCCGGGCCTTAAAGTACTTACACGACGTAAGTCGCCATTAAGGTAGTTGTCTCATGTGTTTATGAGAACTCCTAAGTGGCTTACCGGTAAAATACGAGTCAGTTGGAGAATTTAATGTCATATCGGCACGTTGGCCATAGTAGCTCAGTGGTAGAGCGGCTGGACGGAAACCAGAAGATCCGTGGTTCAAATCCCGGCTATTACATTGAATTTTTCAGTCTGACTCTACGTTTTTACAATTTAGCCTATACACGGCCAGCGTGAAAGAACAATTAATCTCCATTTCGATTCTTATAAACGTAATAGCCCCACGTTTTGTCTTTCTGCTTCACAAACCACATAGATGTGTTCTGTATACTATATACACATTAGACAGCAGACAGGTGAAATTGTATATACATTTAACTTATGTTAAATTAAGCTGAGGCACTACCCCCACTGAAATTCATCGTCAGTTGTGCGAAGTCTATGGATCACAGGGTATGGAGTCCATCACAAACAGCATTCTGGTCGGCCTTCGGTTTCAGCCGAAACAATTGCAAAAGTGGAGCAAGAAATGCCTAAAGATCGGTGTGTGACAGTTCACGAGTTGTGCGAACTTATCTCTGAAGTCAGTAAGACTACGTTTGACAAGATTTTGACCAAACATTTGCATTATCGCAAGGTGTGTGCGAGGTGGGTCCCCAAAATGCTCATCGAAGACCATAAACGGCAACGTGTTGAAGCGGCCCATCGATTCCTGGAGCGCTATGCAGAACAGGGCGAGGAATTGTTGGATTCAATTGTCACTGGTGGTGAAACCTGGGTGCACTACGCAATAACAGAAACTATGGAACGTTCTCGTCAGTAACGGCATTCGAATTCGCCAAAACCGCGAAAGTTCAAACAGATATTTTCTGCCGGCAAAGTGATGACGAGTGAATTCTGCGACAGAAAAGGTGTATTGTTGTACGAGTTTATGTCTACCAGCACAGCAATAAACGCCACTAGTTACTGTGAGACTTTAAAGAATTGCAACGTGCCATTCAAAATCGAAGGAGGGTAATGCTGACGAAGGGAGTGATTTTTCATCACGACAACGCTCGTCCCCATACTGCACTTGCAACGGCTGATCTCCTGGCCCAGTTCGGATGGGACATCCTCACCCATCCCCCCTACAGTCCAGACTTAGCACCTAGTGATTTTCATCTGTTTTCTGAGTTGAAGTCACACCTGGGTGGAACACATTTCCAGACCGACGATGATTTGAAAAACGAGGTTGAGCGCTACGTGCGCAACTTGGCGGGAGAGTGCTATGACAAGGGTATACAAAAACTGCTACAGCGCATGCAAAAGTGCATCGATCGCAATGGTGATAGCGTAGAAAAATAGCTGTAAGTTCCGCCTTTCCATCAACGTAACATCCATTGACAATAAACATGACTTCGATATTAAATAAAATTGGAGACCTTATTTAACCGACCCGCCTCGCATTATTTCTCAGTCTTCTACACTTATTCTCACTTCTTTGCAAAGACTACTGTTTCTTGTTTTATATAACAGTCAAATATTCGTTAATCAATTTCTCTTCTGACATATTCAGCATTTCCACAAACCATTAATATTGGAGATTTATTGCATGTATTTTCTGAATGTAGAGCTCCCATTTAGACATCCTGGTCTATAGATTTATTTGAGTGTAATTCTAGAGGGTTTTCCTCTTTTCGTTGAGATGCGAGTTGCCCTTTGACTTTTCAAGCATTCAACCCTTAACTTCTTAAGGAACAAATGCCCTTACCCGCGGCGTTATTTCATGTTTCCGTCCCAACGTTTTCTTTGGGCTACCTTTTTCATTTTTTTTTCTCCCAGCTGACGCTGTTAGCATTTATCTGTCGTATTTCTTCTCTCTGGACGACCAAATTGCCGTTCCGTATTTTATAACGGGTTTTCCACTTGGTTTTAATCATTCTAATTTAAACAAAATATGTTTTTATCATTTGCTTATAGATATATTTAAGTTAAGATTTATATAGTACGTCAAATAAACAAAGTAAGATTAAGAATTTGCGGGTAAATCACGACGTCAGAATGGTTATTATTGAGGTGAATCATGTCCTCCGCTGCTGTGAAATCTTTGTCCTCCAAGATATTTTTTTTAGGTTCGCGAACAGACAGTACTCACTAGGTGCTAGATCTGGTGAACAGGGTGGATGTTCAAGCAATTCGAACTTTAATTCGCACATTTTTGCCATTGCAATGAATGAAACATGGGCCGGAGTATTGTCATGAAGAAATAATATCTTTTTCTTTGCCAAAATAGGTATTTTTCTCTTCACCTCATCATTCAAGTGTTGCAGGAAGCTTGCATAGTATCGTGTGATCCATATAAACCTGAACCATTTCAATAAGACATAACTTTTTAACCAATAACAGGACACACGTGCAAATTTAGGAGAATATAATACGCAAGTGGGAGATTACAGTACATTATTTACATCTCAGAGAAAATGTTGGAAGTGTCCTCCACCAGCATCTATCTATACATGTTTGCACTCGTCTCACCATATTCTCTGAAGTTTCACAGAGATGATATTGAATTGAGAGAAGGTTATTTCCAGCAAGATGGAGCAACGTGCCATACATCTAATGACAACATGAAACTGGTAACCAGTTTCTTTGATAATCGAATAATCTCAAAAGGTCTGCGGCTCCCGAGAACCCCTGACTTGACCTGACAGGTTTTTTTTCTTGTGGGGGTATCTAAAAATTAGAGTGTACAAGAATAGGCCACGGACAATTGATCCTCTCAAGGAATCCTTTCGAACCGAAATAAGTAACATTGGCTAGGATACTCTCCGTAAAACTTCAGAGAATGTGGTGAGACGAGTGCAAACAAGTATAGATGCTGGTGGAGGACACTTCCAGCATTTTCTCTGAGATGTAAATAGTGTCATGTTATCTCAAAATTGTGTATTATATTCTCCTAAATCTGTACGTGTGTCCTATCACTGGCACAAAAGTTATGGCCTATTGAAATGGTTCAGGTTTATGTGGATCGCACTGTAGTTTCCAGTGATACTTTTACCCTTTTCTAGGTAATCAATAAAAATAATTCTCTATTCATCGCAGAAAACACTCGCCATAACCTTATTAGCTGAATAAAATTGACTTTACCCTTTTTGGAGTTGCTTCACCAGGCGCAGTCCACTGTTTTGACTGTGATTTACTTTCTGGAGTGTAGTGATGTGTCCAAGTTTCATACATGGTAATAAGACGTCTCAAAATTTCACAAGGATCTTTGCGGTAGAGTTCCAAATTCTTAACAGAAATAGTTTTTCTTTCAAACTCTTCAACAGGTGTCAACAAACGCGGCACGCATCTTGCACATATCTTGTGAAAGCCCTAAACTTTACTTAAAATATTACTGGCACGTTCTTTGGATATGTTTACAGTCTCTGCTATCTCAAAGAAGTTTAATATGTGGTCTTCCAGTACTAAACATGCATTTTTGCAATGATCTGTGTAGTTGTGACTTCTACAGGACGTCCAGAGCGAGGCGCATCACTAGTGCTCGGACGTCCCATTTTAAACTCTACAGTCCACCTTTTAATCATTGTATATGAAGGGGCAGAGTCTTTCAATGTACTGTCCTTTTCCTCCTTGATTTCTTTGAACAAAACATAGCTCATTCCTGTTTCAGGTATAGAACAGCATGATATAGGATTCAAATACATTAACTCCGGATATTTACATATTAGTTTCCATTGGTCGGTACATTCTTGGGTAAAGTAAATATTGTTTACTAAACGTTTCAAAGTCGGAGTCGGTGTCATTCTTCTCAAGAGTGAGACAAACACAAAGGCTAAAAACTGGAGTGACATCGTTGAGACAAAACAATCTGCTTCGACCTAAACAGGCATTTATTACCATTAAGCACACTTAAACCATCCCTCATCCTGGGAACAGATGGGAACGTTCACCTAACCAAATACCCACCTCCGTAGTGAGGTAGTGCATCTGCCTCATGCCCAAGAGGTCCCAGGTTCTGGAAGAGATTTTTCTCCGGGGTTTTCCCTGATCCTCAAAGATGAATATCGGGTAATTCTAAGCTCTATGTACCCCGAACTCATTTGAGGATCATTTCACCCATTTCATTCATCGTTCGATATAATATGCAATTGAAATCGCTTGGACTTTCCATTATTCCTTGACCAAAAAATAATGTACAATGTGGATAAACTTTCATCAATTTATTACCTCTTGCCGGCGGTAGCAGGGAGTGGTTTCTCAAAACTCGATAGATGCCAAAATGCGTTTCTGAGAAAAACGATATTTTCTATTTATTGGCAATACTAATTGGTTAGCACAGCAACTATATTAATTATTTAATTCTCCTTCCTAAAACTGTTTCATTGAATGTGAAAAGAAACAAATACCGTAATTTAACTAGGGAAAATTTGAGATTTGAAAATACAGAGTTTTTTCAAAAACTGATAGATGCTGATCAATTTTTCTGTGTGAGTGAGAATTAACTCTTGAAGTTTAGTTATTTTTTCATTTATTGTTTTTGTTACTTTTTATTTACGTGTTTATTATTTATTATTTAATTTCACCTTTTTATAATACATAATGTATTATACAACCGACGTGTTAATGTTTATAAGAATTATTGGATTAGGTATACACTTAGAAAATAAGTACTGCTACATTCACAATAACAATATAATATTTTGCTTTATTTATATAACAAACATATTGAATACAAAGAAATGTCAAACAATATGAATAAGTAAGCTTTAACCTTTATTGGTATCTTCTAGTAAATCTTCATAAAATTCTTTTGCAGTTTCTGAAATTTCAAAAGATTTAGGTAGATCTTGAAGATCATTTTTCTTTCCTTTGCTCAATCTATCAGCAGGCATAAAACTGTGTCCACGTTTTGGGTAGGTATGTAAAATGCGGGAGGATGTTTTACTCCTCTCCAAGAAATCAATAAGCATGTACATCAGCATACTATTCTTGTTTTGACTAGAGCAAGAGTCTGAAAATAAACGGATAGCAGAAAGAGTGTTGCTGGACATCCTTTCTTCCAGTTCCAACAAGAAGTGGTGCAGAGCTGAGGCAACCTGATTGCAGCCTTTAGGAGATTCAGTTTCCAACCATGTATACAAGGAAATGTCTTTGTACTGGGTTTTAGATGGAATGATTCTGCATAGATTATACAGCCATACCTGCCTTGCATAGAATCGCTAACAGAAAGTTTAGGCGGTAGTTGATTCTGCTGCTGCGTTTTCCTCTTTTAGTATCAGATAAAACCTTTTTGAACACAACTTGTGCAGTCTGAACATTATTTGTAGTTTTTATTTTCCACGTCTGCCTATGCCTTAATCTCCATGAGTCCCATTTTGTATTTGGAGCATGTGTCAGTGTGTTGTGTACGGGAAGAAAAATTGAAGAAATTGTAAAATATGTATTTATATTTTGACAATAAGCAGACTGGTAGATTTCTTAATCTTCTTTCTTTGCACTGACAATACTCGACCAACATCAGTTCTCACACTGTATATAGTTCTAACAGTCTGCTACCTATTTGGAGCTTCTTTCTTCATCACTCTGCGATTAGGAGATGTAATACGCATGCTTTTCATACGGAATTTATCTTGATCTATTTTATTTAGCACGGAAAGAGGTCAAATAAGCTACATCACAGAGCTTATGCCTTTTACTTTTAGAATTTCGTGGAGTGCACTCATGACCACGTGAACATGAAATTGCTGGAGTATGAGCTTTCCATGATTTGCATTTTGATCTCCTTTCCTTGTTTCTGCAATTTCTACTTCCTGCGCATTCTACGACTGGTACAGTTTCACAATTTGTGCTCCTTTCCATTGTGCATAGCACGTCTCAACTAAGAATAAAAATGTCGTTTAAACATAAGAAAGCTTTCAGAAATTAATTTGAAATACAAGCGCACAACCTGAGTTCGCAGTTATTGCCAACGCTGCAGCAGTGTACAAAGCTTGCAGGAATGATTGAGAATTCCAAGAATCGCAATAGTGAGATGGTAGTCAATGCCAACATGGGTTTCATAGAATTGAGGTTGCTACGCTGGACCATAAAATCATAAAATTGCATCTATCGACCTTTGCTTTAACTGAGCCAAGTGCATCTATCGAGTTTTGAAAAATCTGCTGATATTCCCTATTTTATACACAGGACATGAATCGAATTTTGCAAAATCTGATTTCACAGAACGATGCAGAAGGTGAAAATTATGCCGACACTATATATAACTCAATTTCGTAAAATTTTGCATCTATCGAGTTTTGAAAAACCACTCCTCATTTAAGGTCACGCCACTGACACTCTCCATGATTAATGAAATAAACATGTGAATATCTTTGGCCCACCTCTATAGCGTAAGTGGTACAGTGTCTGCATCACGTGCAACAGATCCCTAGTTCCAGTCTTAATCAGCGAGTTACCTGGATAAGGTTTCCTCCATGTTTTTCCCTTATCCTGGAAGCTGAGTGTCGGGTAAACTCTACACCATGGACCCTGGGCTCATTTGAGCATCACTTCGCCCAATTTCATTCATCGGCCTATATGACTAGGTCAGCGCAAAGCGTAAACTCACAAGACCATCGCCACTGTGACTGAATTTAGTGAATGGTATCATAAATACCACGACATGCAGCTGACTAGAATGTCCTTACGTCCCACATCATGGAGATGGAGGTGCTCAGGGTTCATAGTTCACACGGTTGGACCTGCCTGGGCAATACATCTGACCTGCAGAGATCACCACTCCCGTCAAGGGCATAGGTACAACGGATTTCATTGGTCGAGATCTAGGTCACCCTCCATAGGTACCTGCTTGTCTCCTAGTGTGTCTCTACAAACACGTAGGTTTAACATACAGTTAACCTCCATTAGCATTCAGATTTGGAGAGCAGTGTTTCGTGTAAATAAGCATGGAAATTTATTAGAAGTATAATATTCCACTATTGCACTCCCTGTACGATCTGTCCTGGAGACTTCTGTTATGCTAAGAGGACAAATGAGTAAATTTAAGCTCTGTTGGATTGGATTTCATATATCCTCCATAATGACATACCAGGTTAAAGGTCTCTCAACTTAAAAAACAGGCTGTCAATGGAAATGTGCGTGAAAATTCACGGGAAATTTTGTTCTGAGCCAGAAAGATTGAATCCCAACTGCTGCAAAATTTCGGTTAATAGCATGAATGACTTTCAAATGTAAATTATATTAATTATATGGACCTTATGAACGAAGATGTTGTACAATACGCGCATGTATTCTTGAACGCTGGATTTACGGTGTGGTGAGGGCAGAGGGGAAAAAGCTCTTTTGTTTCTGCATTGTGGTCAACCTTGAAAAACACAGTTCAGAAAAATAGCGTGTCAGATAAGCGAAGATATCACAAGTAACGTTGCATCCTCTGAAAACATTCCTTAGTTTTGCCCACGCCAGTTCAATTGCATTCAGATCACAGTTATACGGAGGTAGACGAATAATAATGTGTCCCCTTTCGAGAGCCATAACATCCACAAATGTTTATACAAATATAAATCATTTTCAAGTAAATGCTGATGTACATTACCACCACACTCGTAACAAGGATAAACTGCCAATTCGAGCGCACCAAACGAGCTTTTCTGAAGGAAGCTTTAACTACAAAGTGATAATGTTATATAATAAACTTACAAATTCATTTAAACAAGCTGCATCATTAAAGCACTTTAAGAATAAGGTTAAGAAATTTTTGCATGCACACTGTTTTTATACGGTTAATGAATGTTTAGAACTGTAACCATGTAAATGGTGCATAGTACATTCACAAACCTGTAATATTCATATTATGACATTTGTTGTAGTTAATTACTCTATGAAAATACAACATGAAGCCATAGAAAAGCTGCTTACTGTGTATATTGTATGTAATCAATTTGACTTTATGTATATACCGTATTTATACATTTTAACGTGCCTCATAACATGTATATGTTGCCAAGGACGAATTAAAATTCTAATTCTAACATACGATTGTTGTAAGCTGGTTAGCTAATTAACCTCGAAATTGATCAAAACGAAACATGGTGGACATGATAAAGCTTAGCATATTAGCCACTAGATGTCGGGGTATAACGCATTTCAAATTTCAAAGTTGTCATCAATGTTTACGGAGTAAAACGAAACTTACCGAATGAGGACTTGGAACTGGATCGCTCTTCTTATCGCGCACATACTGTATTGACTTTTACGTGAAAAGTTCAGTGTCATCTGGTCTTCATTTATTATACAGCTATAGGTTTCCATGACGACTTGAACGCCCTAGGTTTGTTTACGGCCTTATGAGCTGCGGTGTTAAACATTGTGTACTGAAAGTAATTACTGAATTAGATTTAAAAAAAAAATATCTACGAGGGATGTTCTATAAAGAATGCACACATTTTTTTACAACGTACCTTTACTTATCCTCATAATTTTGATGGTCCTTCTCAAAATAGTCCCCCATGATTACGTTGTCCCAGCGTTTCTGCCAGTCTTCAAAAACATGATGCATAACTTTTTTTGAGAGATCCCCCAAAATCGCCTCTACAGCCTTCACCACTGCTTCTGATGATGAATAACGCCTACCACGAAGGCGTTTCTTCAAGTTAGAGAATAGAAAAATTCTAATGGGGCTAAATCCGGAGTATAGGGAGGGTGAAGGATGCACCTCACGTTGATTTTTGCACGATATTCAGCAAAAACATTGGCAATATGTGGCCGCGCATTATCCTGGTGCAGCATCCAGCCTGCTTCACGGAAATATGGTCTTTTGCGCCTGATATGGACTTGCAATGTTTTCAAGACATCCCTGTAGTATTGTCCAGTAACTGATGTGTGTGCAGGTACAACATGCTGATAAACCATTCCATGAATATCAAAGAATGAGATGACCGTAACTTTCGCAGCAGAAGCAACCACTTTTGCTTTTTGAGGGTTGGTGATGAAGGAGATTTCCACACTGAGCTTTGTTGTTTGCTCTCAGGATCAAAATGATGTAGGCAAGTTTCATCGGTAGTGATTACGTTTGAAAGAAACTCCGGATCTTCCTCTAACATCAACTTTAACTGCATGCGAAGGTCCTTTTGTTCGGTAATCAACGGTCTTGGAACCCATCAGGCACAAACACGTCTCATGTGTTATGTTTCTGTCACCAAGGTGTGGGTGGCACCCAGTGAAATGTTCAGTATTTCAGAAAATGATGTTAAGGTAATTTATCGATTCTCTCTCACAATGACAGCAGCAGTGTTGTGATTTTCTGCCGTAAGAGCAGTAACTGGAGCACCGGGTCCAACTTCGTTTGAAATTGATTGTGTTCCCTCTTTAAACATTTTAAACCACTTTCAAGCGGTGCTGTAGGGAAGAACAGACTCTCCATAGGCCTCCTGTAACATTGTATAGGCCTCAACTGAAGATTTGGTGAGACGAAAGCAGAATTTCAAAGCTGCATATTGTTCGTCGCGTGTTACCTCTATTACAGCGGTAGGCGATACTGAACATGCCTGAATTTTCCTGGTTCTCACAGGCGGGAACCAGGAGTACTAACAATGAAGCTACTACGGCGTGTTTGTTTCACATTAAGCTAACAGAATATAATAAGGTTGAATTTTAGTGCGAAAAATTATGACCATAGAAAAATTATGATCATTCTTTATTGAACAGCCCTCGTATATAAAGTTCAAGGCTCCAGTAAATAAGTTACTAAAATATTACTCATAAAGGTGAGATTTCATTGTCAGTTGTCCCTGATCTGTCCACAAGTAAGACCTTTGCCTGGTGTGGACCATTACTTTTATAATCTCTTACTTGAGTTCCTTTATGGTTTTAAGTTCGGCATATCTAGTTAAAGTAGCCGACCAATATGGCGGCACAGTACAGAATTTTGATGAGGTCGCCAACTTAATTAATATCTGAATAAAACTGTGTTTCATTAAAACTTCCCCCAAGCTCCTCCCCTTATCTCTTGCTCAAACTCCAGCGACGTCACGGTTAATAAGGGACTGAAAGACACGATACGAGGCGTGAAAGAGCGCACGGGGGGCTAAAGTGTAAAATTAACATGCCACACGTTTCTTGAAGTGAAGAAAGGAAGAGGCACCAAGCAAATGAAAAGGAAATTCTTCACTATTCTGAGGACAGCGCTACGGGAATTCAAAACAAGTACTTGACAATAATAACGCAATCTTCTTCTTTGTCTGCTTCCTGTGAACAAGGACGGGTTATTCGCTTCCCAGTGCACCTTTGCTGTGCGGCCTCTTCTAGGTTTGCCAGAGGCTGAGAAAAGCACACTGACTACATACGAGGCAAAGTCGTTGGTTCAAATGGACGGCAGTGGTTTAAGCTCGAAACGAAAATTAAATTCTTTGATATACTTTGCGTTTTTGTCACAATACTCAATATATTATGCGTTAATAGGATAGGGATAAGGCACTGTGGTCAAAATTAATCTATTGTAGTTATACCCCAAGTGGGCCATCCCCGACAGGAAGGCTGTTGTGAGAGGAGACAGAGAATGACCGACCCAAGAAGCCATGACAGTGCATAGGGCAGGGTTCGTACAATTTACCACTTGCTGCGGTGCGAGCGCTGCGATTACATCTGACGTTACCAACGGGAACCTCGGGCCGAACATTCGAGCCGCTCCTGAATCAACAATAGGGATCTACGAAGGGCAGCTGTCGCTAACTTCCCTCTAAAATCAGGGAGATCCCGAGTTGTCCCCGAAGGGCGCCCGGCGCCAAAGTGGAGCTTCCCATAGGGCAAGACTCAGAGACTAACAAGCCCCAACATCTGGTCCGAAAACACAAGACGGGTGGAAGTGGATACGCCACTTACTCCTGCCAACCCCAAAGGGGAAGGCTACCGATTAACCTCGGTGGGGCCGTCTGGTAATTTAGCACACTTTCTACTAGCTATGAAGGCTACTACGCGGGAATATATGACTTCTCTCAACCCCATCCGCAGACGTATCTGATCTCCCAAGGGTATCGGGAACCACTGCCCCCTCGAGTCTAACCCAATCCGAACAACTCCCCAATGGGAGGGGCTCGGCAGTTCGGCCCGAGGTTCCTCTAGTAACGTCAGAGGTACCACGAGTGCTAAAGTACGGCAGCGCTCGCACCACAGCAGCTGAAAGGGACGGTTTCCCCTCCTACGGGACCCGTCCCGAATAGGAATTGTTCGGATTGGGTTGCACTCGACAGGGCTGTGTGTTCCCGACACCCGCTGGAGATCGGGTACCTCCGACGAGGTTTCGGCCGCTCGGAGGGGGCAGAGGGTTGCCTAAAATTTCCGGGTAATAGCCTTCAGAGCTAGCAGAAGGTGTGCTACATCACCAGGTGGCCCCACCGAGGTTATTCGGTAGTCTTCCCTGCGGGTTTGACGCGCGTAAGTGGCATATCCACTTCGACCCGTCTTGACGTTGTTGTCGATGGGGGGGGGACTTTTTAGACTCCAGGTAATGCCCAATGGAAAGAGTCCCGGACTTTTCCATCGCTCCCGGGATGATAGAGGCCGGAGATTTTAAACTTTTGGATAGACCTAGCGATTAAAAAAAAGGGAAAACACCGTGGAACTCAAACGGCCCACCAGGTCGGCCCGGAGACCGTCCTACAGGGGGAGGAGTTTACCAGGTGCATATCATCTTGTCATGCAGCGTGAGGCTCCTGCCGACAGATCTGCCCTGAAAGGTAGAGGTAACCTGAAATTATAATGGAGGATGAAATGGTAGGACAGGAAATTCGGGGGATATAATTATCCCCTAGTGTTGCAACCCGGGAATACCGCCCGAAAAAAGTCCACAAATCAGGTAAATCGACCACGGGAATCGAACCCGGACTACCCGCCTCGGTAGCGTAGATGTCTCACATTCAAGAGATCCCGAGTTCGAAACTCGGTTACGATGAGTTACCTGGATAAGGTACTTTCCAGGGTTTTCCCTTATCCTGAAAGACAAATGTGGGGTAACTCTAAGTTCTATGGGCCCTGGGCTCATTTGAGCTTCATTTGACCAATTCCAGTCATCGTCCGATGTGACTTTAACTTTGGAGGACATAAATTACCAAAAAAAAAAAAAAAAAAAAAAAAAAAAAAAAAAAAAATAATCCGGACCTTTCCAATGTCAAACTGAGCTCTCTCATAGGTTAGATAACATCAACACATTAACAAAATGGAGAAATTTCTTCTTTTCACTATTTTTATCATTTAACACTTATCTGTTACATTGTCGTGTGACTACTAATTTACAAGCGGTGTAGCAGACGAGAGAAAGTCAAATAGAAGATATAAATACTTTCTAATTTTATTTATGTATATTTTTTCGAAATAGTCTCCAAGTCTTTCAATGCGTAGCAAGTGCATCCACACGTACACAATCTGCAACGTCTGCAACGAAACAATTTTTCCTCTAGCATTACCGCCATGAGTGGTCCAAGCATTTGGAAGACATTCGGTGCCAGATACGGTGAGTAAAGCGGATGAGGTAGTTTTGGTTATGAGGTGCCGTAGAATTCAGCTTGAAGATACTATGCGAAATGTAGGATATCATAAATAAGTTATGCATCAAGCCTTCACTAATGTTAAGATTTGCGGTTACTTTACCCGGACATCTTGTCCCGTGGCAATTTTCGTCACAGACTGATGTCACAAAGCAGTATATTTGACCTGGACGGAGAGCGTCTTCCACTGAGTGGTCGCTGTTTCTCAACTTTGTACTCCACTGGTATACTTGTTCCATGCGTCTTCAGTGTTTCGTACCTTCATTACAAATGTTTTGACAGGTGTTCCTTAGATGGTGCATGTCTCAAGTAGGACATTTTAAATTAATATCGTGGTGGCGTTTTGCCTGCCCACTGTTTGGAATTCTTTAAATTAAAATATTGGTAGCAGTACAAGCTAGAGAACAACGGTGATAATATTCTTTGTCTTCTTTTTCTTTTACCCCAAGTCCTTTCCGACCCAAAGATAACTTTGAAGCGGAATTTGTTGGAATGATGTTTGAGGAAGCTATGAAGATGCACCACGTTGTGGCACCATCTTAAAGTAGGATTATTTGTGTAGGTGCAGATTAATTTCTCGCCTTTGGTGACGATCTTGAAGAAATCTACAAGTTTCTGCTGCAACTTTGGATAATTAGGCGCATCTGTAATTGTTGAGCGATGAGGTCCTTTTCTTTCCCAGGATCGCGGTAACGGGGCTGATAAAGTTATTATAATAACTGTTGAATAATGAACAAATAATCCTTTCCTTGTTCAAAGATGGAAATTTAATTCCTCATAAACATTTTTGTATTTTTTGATACAATTACAAATATTATTAATGTAATCCTTTTACAACCAGTGGTAGATGCCATGATGAACTATTTATTTTCTTGCGCACTTGCTACTAATGCATCTTTGATGTACACACAAAATTGTTTCTGTACACATTCGGATAGACAAATACAAGTCTTACCCCTAAGACATTCATAAGCAGAAGAACAGGAAGAAGAAAATCTTTTAAAGCATTTAACAACTAATCATGTTAAGTTGTCATGGTTACACCATTACCTACTTTACATTGATTCTTTATTTTCTTACAAATACTAATCGCTTTGACTAATCTTAACAAAACATGAAGTCTCTAAAATAACTGCTGCAACTTCCCATCTGATCTTTGGTCGTCGTCTTCAATGCCATCATTCTGTTTGGTGCTGTGGTGCTAATTTTGTATGACTAGCATTATCCATTATTTCTAGTGTTAAAACTAGAAATCGCGCACGCACACATTAACTTATTTCGATAGGTGGAGTCAAACTGAAAAAATGAATGCCTTGCGGTCTCATTCGCCTTCTCTTAAGCACTGAGCTACCAGGGCAACATGCCAGCATGAAATTAAATTATACAATTGACTCGTATTGTTTAATTATACAATTGACTCGTATTGTTTCCTGATAAACTACTAAGGGTCACCGTTTGTGGTGACTTACTATTGTAAGTACGAGTTGTAATACCTCCTATTTTTTTTCTAGGTCTGGGACCACATAGGAAATTCTGCTTTGTTTTTTAAATACACGTGGTTTCTTTGTCAAAGCGTGTCAGAGATGGCAGCACTGTACAGTGCATAGAACTGTAGTGGCAGTGACGAGAGTTAGAACTGTTTTAATACTTAAAATGGCGACAGAAGGGAAAAGTATCAACCCATTTCTTAGCATTCTTTGATATGGCTGTACAGTGAAAACACAGGCTGGTTGAAGGTTTAAATACTATTGGTCCCACTGTGTAGATCTGCCATTTTGTGTTCCAATGTTATTGTCAACTGATGTAAGTGATAGAGTATTCCTTCAGGGGCATGTTTAAAGGTGTGTGAATGTACGCTAGTGAATAAAAGTTTGTAAAATCTCTAAAATTATTACCGCAGCTTTATCTGGATATGATGTTTTTGGAATCGACATACGTAGTGATTTGGTTTTTGTCCCTACAGAACTTATACACTGAGTTATCTACCCCTTCTCTATAAAATGTTCTACAAATCACCCATTAGAGGACATTCAAGAAACGCACAAGTCACATATGTTGCTTAGCACGTTGCATAAATTAGAAAATAAATAGGGGCAGGAGACTCACCTGTTATATTTAAAAATAGTTTCTTGAAGAACGTTAAATGTATGTAAAGGTAGGAATTTAATTTGTAACGGAGCGTCTGTTTTCTCTGTTGTTAAAGTGTACATTTTCCGCAACAGTAAAAAGGAGAACAAACTGAAGAGCTATAAATATCACCACGAAGTGGGGGAGAAAATTATTTTTTCTTCAAGGTACACAAAGAAAATGCAATTGTGAACGAAAAGAAAAGAATAGCTACAATAAGAGAAAAGGCTCCTCATTATGCGCTTGACAAGGATTCCGGTGGAAAAGGAAACAGTGAGGACAATAAGGTACCCATTTTCTCCAATGGTTTTACATTTCCTCAACGATGTAGTCATTTCCCCTAATGGTTTCACACTTCCGTAATATTGATATAGCACTCCTTGGAAACTCAGAGTGGCACCTGCTATCGTAGCGAATTGGCTTTGAACTTGGCCGTCTGCCACTATCGAATGTAAACAAACAAATAAACGGGAACCGGACTAGTTAGTGTTACAGAAACTTCCGAAGCCTTCAGAAGGACTTAATTGCGAACGAGCTTATAGCTCCAGTGGCGAACTCTCAACACACAATTTACAGAAATAAAAATGCAAGAAACCCAAAACCATAAACTTTACTACTCTCCTGCTAGAAAACAATATAATGGCAGTGAAGTACTGCCAACCTTGAAGCGGGAATTAACAGTTCTAAGTTCTGAGCTAGTGAGCTAGTGAATTTCGTCGCTCATCTGTTGACAGTTACTCACCAAAGTTTCAGCCAGTTTGGACGCTCAGTTGTTATGTAACAGTCGTTTCAGTTAATGTGAGTGTTTTTATGAAAATGGACAAAATCGAGTATCGAGCTGTCATTATATATTTGTTTTTGAAAGGCAATACGCCTACGCAAATCAAAGATGAGTTGGATTCTGTGTATGGGGACTCTGCAACATCATTTACCACAATGAAATTTTGGACAGCTGAATTTAAACGTGGCCGTAAGGGCTTGGGAGATGATGAACTTTCGGTACGTCCAAAAACTACAACTACCGACGAAAACGTGACCAAAGTTCACCAAATGATGTTAGACGACTTCCGAATTAAAGTGAGAGAGATAGCAGAGAGTATGAACATGTCAAAAGAACGTATTTGTCACATATTAAATCAACACTTAGACCTGTAAAAGCTGTCCGCAGGTTTTTTTTTCCGTAGTGTACGTCCTCCAACGTTAAGTCATATCGGACGAAGAATGGAATGGGTGAAATGATGCTCAAGTACGCCCGGGCTCCATAGAGCTTAGAGTTACCCGACATTCGTCGTTCAGGATAAGGGAAAACCCCGGACAAACCTCGTCCAGGTAGCTCACCCTGACCGAGATTCGAACTCGGGACCTCTTGAACGTGAGGCAGACATGCTACCACCACGCTACCGAAGCGAGCTAGTGTCCGCACGTTTGGTGCTGCGTTTGTCCCCGTTAGACCAACGTTCTATTGACGCAGTTTAGGCGCAATAAATCCAAGTTCTGGCGCCGATTAATTAATACAGATGAAACTTGGATACACCATTATATGCCCGAAACGAAAATACAGTCCAAACAGTGAACTGCAAAGGGGGAACCGGCTTTTAAAGAAAACAAGAACTGCTTTTCCGGCTGGGAAAGTGATGGCGACTGTTTTTTTTTTGGGTAGTCATGGAGTTATTTTAATCGATTATCTTAAAAAAGGAAACATTACTATAGGAGCATACTACGCATCATTGCTTGACAAGCTGAAGGCAGAATTTGCGGAAAAACGGCCACATTTGGAGAAAAAGAAAATCCTGTTTTACCAAGACAACGCACCATCTCACACCTCAGCTATTGCAATGGCGAAAATCCACGAATTACGGGTTTAACTGCTTGACCATACGCCTTACTCAGCATATCTAGCCCCAAGCGACTTCTTTTTATTCCTTCATCTGAAAATTGTGCCCGGAGGGCAGAGATTTTCGTCAAATGATGAGGCAATCACATTCGTGAACAATTATTTTGCAGAGGAAAACGCCGAGTACTGTTTGGACGGGTTACGGAGGTAGAACTATCACTGTGAGAGGTGTGTAGAGTGACAATGAGACTATGTTGAAAAAACATCTGAAAAAATTTCTTGTATCTTTATTAGGTCGGCAATTTTTCAGACCACCTATGTAAAACATTCCAGAATGTTAAAATCGGATATTAATTTAAAATAATTAAATATTGTGGAACACTTATTTGAACCCCGAATTTAAAAAATGCGCACCGAAACACAACGGCCTCTAAATGTAGGATTATTTGTTTGAAACTCAATATTTGACATCCTGTAAGATAATGTCCGTCCTCCAGTGTAACTGCTGCTGTCACTTGTCAGTGTTTACGTCAACTGAAAGAACAGAATGTCAGCCACTAGGATGGTGGAAAACTGTCATACTTCGCTCACGGTGAATTTCATAAGCTTATATTCCCGATACTCGAGTAACGGTTGGATAAAATTGTAATGTGTTAAATAAACCATTAATCACTATGTGAAAAAAATACACTCACTAGGCCTACATTTCAGGTATACTATTTATTGTTATTTTAACATTTAGAAATGAAATGTAAATTAATCAGACCAACCTTAGGCGGCATTTACCGCTGTTCCTTCTCCTTAATAAGAAAAACGTATTGTGCGATCAACGAGAGAAAATAATCTTATCAATTATTATTTATAACACTTTGTTTCCCAAGTAAAGTACTAAAGATACAATTTTCTGTCTTCATACAATTATTTAGAATAATTTGATAACGAAATTGAGTAAAACATGCAAGGAAATATAGTAAAATGTTCGTACATGGTGTTATTGGAGTATATCGATACTGGTATCATATGGAAGCAAATACAGTAACTAAACAGGTGATTCGATGTTTTCTTTATTTATTTCAACTTCGTTTACAGTCGCTAACTACAACAACTGAAATAATGAAACTTCTTTTGTAATTACGTAGAAAATGAAGCTAGTTACAGTGAATATACAAATATAACTATTTGTAACAAAAAGCTTCACGTATCTTAAGAAAAATGACGTCAATTTTTCTTATTCGTTGAATTAGTTGAAGTTGAAATCGATTTCACGAACCCTTCTTCACGTCGTCAGTCAAAAACACATTCGTCGTTAAGGAATTTTCTATGTTATTATGGTTTTTCACTATTACCAAAATCTTTTGTATATTGCACAATGTTACTGATAATTTTAGGATCATTAGGTACAGTAGAGTCATCAGATGGAAGCTTGATCTTCATCCGTCACTTTGTGTATCTGGCACAGTTAGTGATGATATGTACAGTTGTTAAAGCTGTCTGACACATCTCACATATGGGGGCTGGATCCTTGGATATGATGTGTGAATGCGTGATTCTGCAATGATAAACTCTTAGTCTACTTAAAGCCACTTGTTCTTTACATTTCAATTATTTGAAAGGTCTGGTTTGAGAGGAGAGTTTCCGTTAGTCATATCATGTAGTTTGCTGTTTGATTGTTATACCACTGATTTTCCCATTATCTTCTAATGTAACCATTAATATAGACAATATAATCTTGGTGAGCTATGCTTGTAATTGTTTCATATGGAAGTAAACTGGTTGCTTCATGAGCTGCTGCATCTGCTCGTTTATTGCCATTAGTTTGTCTATGTGATGGCATCAGAGTATCTTAATTTGTTTGCCTTCGTTGATAGCTTCATTGGATAAGGTTTGTATTTGTTGAAACAATGCATTTTTTGTTTTTTATCCTTAATGGCTAGAATTGCACTCATTGAGTCAGTAGCTATCAAAAATGAGTTAGGATTGTAAAATGAATTGCAAACTTTCTTTTATGGCGAATAACTCACATGAAAGAATAAAGAAATGATCAGGCAGCTTGTGTAAACTGTGTGTTCAGAGTAAACAAGTGCACATCTGCATTTTCTATCAATACTAGAACCATCGGAATATGTATGTAAATCATTCCGATAAAGCTCTTAAAATTCAAGGATAAGTTGATTATAGGTAATATTAGTAGTTTCACATTTGATGTGAGAAAGCATCTGTAAGGGGAAGACTGGTGATGAAATCTTCCAAGGCGGTATTTGGTGAAATACTTTCCCTGCCGAAGCTGTAGGTTATTTAAAGTTACGGCAATGAAGATAAGTAGATACTCTTTCGTAGAAGGTAGTGTGGCTATGATGTCGATTTGTGGGAGTATTAAAGAGTTTTTTTAAATATTTACTCAATATTTTGGTTTCCTAAACTGAAGCTTATTTGAACGCATATATTAAACTTAGTTCAATTCTTCTCATTTCTAGTGGGGGTACTTCTGTCTCTATTTGAACACTCAAAGAAGGATTTGTGCAGAAAGTTCCTAAAATAAGCCATAGAGCCGTAGTATGTATTGAATCGAGCATTTTGAGAGTAGTAGGAGAGGCTGAGTTGTACACTATGGCTGCCTAGTCTAGTTTAAATCTGATAGTAGATTTGTAAGTAGATAATAAACGTTTGAATCTGCACCCCAGGTTTTTGCTGCTAAAACTTTTAGGATACGTTATCTCCTATTACATTCTGATTTTAGATTTTTAATATGAGGAATCCATGTCATCTCATTGTCCAGAATTAATCCCAGGAGTTTTAGTGTCTTAATAACTTCAATAATATTACCTCCCATGTATATCTTAGGATCCTCATTGATTTCTTTTCCTTTTAGAGAACATTATGCATTTTTATGTTTTGCGTGAGAACTGAATCCAGTTAAAGCTGACCATTCCTATAATGCATTCATTGTAGTTTCAAGAATTTCTTGGGTAGTGGTTAGTTTTTGCCCTTTCAATAGATTGTTAAATCGTCCGCGAATAAATTAGCTTTGACTGGTAAGCTTTATATGAGATGTAATGTCATAGAACTGGCAATCTCTAGACTGAGAAGCAACGGTGGATTTTTTAAGTGATTAACTCCTTCGCCCTCTGGTGTATACTTCTAGAATTCTGCTAAATATATACAACAAAAGTAATTAATGAGGAACGTTATCTCCGTTCGGGAATCGAACGCACAATCTCTACATTTAGAACGAAATAAACACGCTAACCAACAAGTTGAAAAAGAAAGTCGAAGAAAGTCTTATAGATGCTAAGTCACATGTGAGTAACAGAGTCACGAAAAGATGTTATAATGGAACCATAAACAATGTCCAAGAATAGGTGGAAAATCGTTCTAGCAATACATGAATAAGGCAATTGTTTCTTTACCGCACGCTGTTTAATATTCATGTTCAACTTTGTCAACTTTCACATGTTGCATGTTCCGTGCAATTATACAAGCATCGTTCATTTACATGGTAGAGGGAAAGAAAAGGATGTGAAATGCAGAAAGTAATATTATCTATACGAAAATATGAAAAAGATCTTCACATATATTGCTGGAAGAAAACATTGCCGAACAATTCTTTCTCCGAGTGATTTCAGGAGGCCATGACAGGCATTATTGGTTACGTGTTGACAGCTTCAGTGTTTTAAAAAAACTGTTGTTTAAAAGTGTCAAGCAGTTAATACTCAAGGGTTCCTGCTTCCAAGTGTCCATTACTCCAAGGTAAGCAGCTCTTAAATTAGGATTAATATTCGCGAGCATATCTCGCATTGCAGGAAAATAACAAAATGCAGGCTGCTGAGTACAGGAGTCCTCAAACACCAGGTAACTCAATGAAAACTGTTAGCAGTAATGAACAGCAAAGTTATGCATTTGTGACTCAGTCTACCCCCAGTAACATAACAGATGTTCGTGATGACGTAACCTTAAAAGACTACATGTTAGCTGTAACTAACGCCACCAGATAATTTTCGCAGTATTGACCATTAGATTCTCTGGTCTTGAGTCATTGTTCAGCAAGGTTTATTATCTCACAATGGTACCAGTCTTCGACTTTTGACGCTAAAAATTCGGTTATATCCACCTGCACTGCTTCAAAGTTGTTCAAATTTCTTCCACCGTAGATCGAAAAAGATGATATTTTGATGGTGCGTGATCAGGTCTGGATGCTGATTGTGGTAAGTTCGATTCCTCCCAATCCTGAAGTTTTTCCCATGTTTGTTCGTGCAATATGTGGTGTTGCATTGTCCTATTGCAATATTACTCTCTTTCGGTTAACTAATGCTGGGTATCTCTGTCTCAAATATTCATAAACTATTTCCAGTTGTTGAGAGTAAAGTTCCGCATTAATCGTTCGCCTGTTTGGAACAAACTCTCAATGAATCACAAAGTTCCACCAGACACACATTACTTTGGGACCGAACTGATTTTTTTAACGATGGCCTCAGAAAGTTGGAGTCCGCCTTGGTAGCGTGGAGGTAGCATGTCTGCCTCACGCTCAAGGGGTCCCGTGTTCGAATCTCGGTCAGGATGAGTTACCTGGATAAGGTTTCCGGGGTTTTTCCTTATCCTGAAAGACAAATGTCGGGTAGCTCTAGGCTCCATGGACCCCGGGCTCATTTGAGCATCATTTCAACCATTCCATTCATCGTCCGATATGACTTAACGTTGGAAGAAGTAAATTAAAAAAAGGGGGCAGGTTGGTGGGGATGAAGCCACTCTTTCGAAGCATTACGGTTTCGGTAATAAACTCATTTTGCAGCACAAGTGACAATTTTCCTGAAAAATCTACCATCCATGCTATTAAGGATAAGGTGACGAAAGATATCCTTTCCATATTGAGCCTGTTGAGGTATCACTTCATTAGGTACACAATTTTTTAATTTACGTCCTCCAAAGTTAAGTCATATCGGACGATGAGTGAAGTGGATCAAATGATGCTCAAAAGAGCCCAGCGTCCATAGAGCTTACAGTTACCCAATATTCGCCTTTCAGCATAAGGGAAAATCCCGGAAAAATTGTATCCAGGTAACTCACTCTGACTAGATTCAAACTCGGGACGTATTGAACGTGAGGCAGACACGCTACCATCCAGCTACCGAGGCGGGCTCATGAGGCACAGATCTACAGCTTCTGTATGATTTTACAATTGTCTTAATATCGCGATGCATGGTATCTTCTGACGCACCAAGTTCTTCTGAAGGTATAGCACACCATTTTGCGCATTTTCTCGCAAAACTTGGCTTGTATCCTCAGTATTCCATACTTTAAGTGTACCAGAACGTGGTAAATCTCTAGTATTTTCGTCTCCATTGTTGAAACGTTGGAACCATCGTTATACCAGACGCTCACTAACGATACCTTCCCCTTCCACTTCATACGAAAACTGTTCAAAAATAAAAAATGTGATCATAATTTTTTACGGTCATAATTTTTCGCACTAAAATTCAATCTTATTATATTCTGTTAGCTTGTTGTGAAAAAAAAAACGCCGTAGTAGTTTCATTGTTGGTACTCCTGGCTCCCGCCTGTGAGAACCACGCAAGTTCACACATGCTCAGTATCACCTACCGCTGCAATGGAGGTAACACACGAGGAACAATATGCGGCTCTGAAATTCAGCTTTCGTCTCAACAAATCTTCAGTTGAGGCCTATACAATGTCGTAGGAGGCCTATGGAGAGTCTGCTCTTCCCTACAGCACAGCTCGAAGATGATTCAAAATGTTTAAAGAGGGGAGACAGTCAATTTCAAAGGAAGATGGACCCGGTGCTTCAGTTACTGCTCTTACGGAAGAAAATCACAACACTGCTGCCGCCATTCTGAGAGAGGATCAACAAATTACCTTAAGATAACTTTCTGAACTACTGAACATTTCATTGCGTGCCACTCACACGTTGGTAACAAGAAACATTACACATGAGGCATATTTGTACGCGATGGGTTCCAAGACTGTTGATTCCCGAACAAAAGGACATTCGCATGCACGTCTGCATGTAGTTAAAGTTGATATTAGAGGAAGATCCGGAGTTTCTTTTAAACGTAATCACTGCTGATGAAACTTGGCTACATCATTTTCATCCTGAGAGCAAACAGCAAAGCTCAGTGTGGAAATCTCCTTCATCACCAACCCCCAAAAAGCAAAAGTGGTTGCTTCTGCTGGCAAAGTTATGGTCATCTCATACTTTGATAATCATGAAATGGTTTATCAGCATGTTGTACCTGCACACACATCAGTAACTGGACAGTACTACAGGGATCTCCTGAAAACATTGCAAGTCCATATCAGGCCCATAAGACCACATTTCCCTGAAGCAGGCTGGATGCTGCACCACAGTAATGCGCGGCCACATACTGCCAATGTTGTTGCTGAATATCTTGCAAAAATCAACGTGAAGTGTATCCCACACCCTCTCTATAGTCCGGATTTAGCCACATGTGACTTTTTCTATTCCCTAACTTGAAGTAACTCCTTCGTGGGAGGCATTATCCATCATCAGAAGCAGTGGTGAAGGCTGCGGAGGCGATTTTGAGGGATCTCTCAAAGTAATAGTTTGCAGCATGTCTTTGAAGACTGGAATAAACACTGGGACAAGTGCATCGCATTCAAGGGAGACTATTTTGAGAAGGAGCATCAAAATTATGAGGATTAGTAAAGGTACGTCGTCAAAAAAAAAAGTGATCATCCTTTATTGAACGCCCTCGTATATTTTTCGAGCTGCGGCAGCGGCTCTATAATCTTGTTTCCAGTTGTGGTTTAGAAGGACTCTGAGTTCAGACTTTGTTATCTCCAGTTGTGATAGTTTATTAACAACTGAAGGCTAATTACGTGCAATGTATCTAGCCATGGCATCCTGAAAATAGCATTGTCAAACAAAAGAAACCCAATAAATTTTCCAAAACACCCAAAAAAAAAAAAAAGAAACCGCCATTAATTATGGAACAACCTAAAATTAGAGTGGATGCACTTGGGGCTCAAACCAAGTCCATTTATTAAACATGTGGAAATACAAGGGATAATGGCTACGTCATTGGACTTGAAACCAAAGTTAGTAACAATAGAATGGCATAACATTTTTATTACATTAGTGCCATGAAGTACAACTTTTAATGTATGTCTCGTGTTCAAAGTCCTAGTTTCAGTTCCAGCTGTCTATTATGAAAACTATTGAGTTCAGAGACCGCCACTTCCCCCTTTTCGTTTTCAAGCATGCAAATGCATCGTAGTTTGTGACGTAATTATTCGTTGATAATAATTAGAAGGAAGAGCTAATTTCACGTGACAACTTTTCTACGTCTGAGAGACGGTTATTGATCTGTAGTCCATTTTAACTTTACTGTCTAAAGTCTGGAACGCATTTACGTCACCAGATAATGAACTGTTTTGCCACAGTTTATTAGTAATTGAACAAAGACATGCAACCCTTCACCACGAAGTAGTGGGGAGGCTGAACCAATAATATACACGTAAGAAACATTTAACTCCAGATTTGAAAACGGTATACGCGTATCTAAATTCTACTTTCAGCTTCCTGCAGCTAGTTCTGGTTTGTAACCTTCACACGTCATTTCTATGTTTAATAAGCTTCAATCCATTTCCTATAGTTCAGAAAGGTAATGCTTATATAGATGCTGTCTCAAAAGTAATGACGTCTTTTAAGACAAAAAGAATTATTTGAAATGTTTTCTGACAAGCAGTTAACTAATTTTCAAGGTATAGACCATTAGATTCTGTAATGTTTGAGCCATCGTTCTGTAGCGGATATTTTATGGTGTTTTTGTCTCATCTGCTAGCGTGTGTTTCGGTATGATGGTTTGGATGCAACATTCAAGACATCCATAGAGTAAAAGACTCACTTTACCTTATAACATAATATTTCTTGCATTAACTTTCTTTTAAACAAACGACTAGCAGAGACTACATTCTTGCTATGCTAAACAAATGAGCAGCAGTGTAAAATAAAATTCTTCTGCATGTAACCATCGCTGAATACGGATGTGTCTGTCTGAAATCTTGCAGATTGTTTGTTAATGCATTTAGCATTCGTGGTTTGTGTGTGTCCGCAAGTATATCAAATAGCTAATGCATCACGCATTCTTCAAGAACTTAGCTTTTATTTGTAATATATAGGAGAAAGTTGATTCAGTAATTTTAATTGAAAAGTGAATTGTATAGACTAAAAGATGAATTATTTTTTAAAGGGTCCTCAATAATTTAAAAATATTTTGTTATAATTAAAACATCAGTTTTCAAAAGAAATAAATCAAATCAAGAGTAATTATTTCGTCATCCCAAAAGATTATATTATTTCTCCGTTCCGAGACTACGACCCTGGGTACAGAGATCATCGCTCCAGAGCAGCCGTGGTGAACAATAATTCTGCAAGAACTTCACCAAAGGTGAGAATTCCATTATCAATCACCTTCATAACCCAAAATAAACCGATGCAGTTGAGCGGGATATATTATACCACGATGGTACCAGTCTCTGGTTTTTGATGCGAAGAATACGGTGACACCTACTTGCACTGCTTCAGTGTTGTCAAATGTTCTTCTACGTAGAAAATGGGCCATGAATCGAAAAATATGATAATCTGATGGTGCAAGATCAGGGCTTATAACATTTCGATTCATCCCAATTCCTAGGTTATTCTTGCAGTATGGGATGTTGCATTGTCATGTAGCAATAGAACTCTCTTTCGGTTAACAAATGCTGGGTATCTCCGTCTCAAAATTTCCAAAACTGCTCCAGTTGTTGAGAATAAAGATCCGATTCAATCACCCGCCCGTTTGGAACCAATTCCCTTCAAAATTCCACCCGACACACAATATTACTTTGGGACTGAACGAATACTTATAACGATGACTTGGCAGGTTGGCGGTGATAAAGCCACTGTTTCGAGGCACCAGGGTTTCAGTAATGTAACCATTTTTCCTCACAAGTGACAATTCTTTTGATTATGCATAAGGAGACAACACATATCCACTCTAGGTTCAGCCAGTTGAGGTACAGATCTACAGCTTCTGTATGATATCCCAAGTGTCTGAATGTGGCGTTATGTGGTATCTTTTGATGCACCAAGGTCTTCTGAAAGCCTACTGGTACTTTTATGTGGATTTTCCTGCAGAAATTTGCGTGTATCCTCAATATTCCAAACTTTAGATCTTCCAGAACGTGGTAAATCTTTAGTGTTTTCATCCTATATGGTTGAAACTTTGGAACTATCGTTATACCACCACTCACTATAGACACCTTCTCCTTCCACTTCACATATTCTTCGAGCTGTGGAAACGGCTTTATTACGAGGCGTGTCCGTAAAATAAGCTCTCAAATTGTATTTTATATAGAATTCATGTTTATTGTCAATGAATGTTACATTGATAGAAAGGAGGAACTTACAGCTATTTTTCAACGTAATCACCATTGCGATCGATGTACTTTTGCATGCGCTATGACAGTTTTTGTATACCCTTGTCATAGCACTGTCCCGCCAAGTTGTGCAGGTAACGCTCATCCTCGTTTTTCAAATCAGCGTCGGTCTGTGTGACTTCAACTCAGGAAACAAGGGGGATGGGTGAGGATGTCCCATCCGTTTATTGTCTTCTATGAGCACTTTGGGGACCCACCTCGCACACACCTTGCGATAATGCAAATGTTCGGTCAAAATCTTGTTAATCGTAGCTTTCTG
Organism: Mantis religiosa; assembly: GCA_030765055.1. Lineage (NCBI taxonomy): Eukaryota > Metazoa > Arthropoda > Insecta > Mantodea > Mantidae > Mantis > Mantis religiosa. The sequence continues at coordinate 102,743,185 of CM060958.1, forward strand.
ACTTCAGGGATAAGTTCGCACAGCTCGATCTCTAAGCATTTCTTGCTCCACTTTTGCAATTGTTTCGGCTGAAACCGAAAGCTGACCAGAACGCTGTTCGTCATCGTCGTCTGTACGTCCGTCTTTGAACTCTCTGACTCAATTTCGTACGTTTTTGACGTCCAAACACTGTGGCCCATAGCTTTCGCATAAATGACGATGAATTTCAGTGGGGGTAGTGCCTTTGGCACTCAGATAACGGATCACTGCACGCAACTCGCACTTGGCGGCGGAAGTGATAGGAAGCTCCATCGCAAACGGCTGCCCAGCCAAGACTAATGATTGCAACGGGTTTGCTGTGGAGAGGATTTGAAGGGGTGAAACCAAGCTACATGCCAGTGTTGCCGGATCTCGGGTAATAGCGTACCTCACGGCTCCAGCACCCTGGAGACCTTATTTTACAGACACACCTCGCATCTTGTTTCCAGTAGTGTTTTATAAGGACTCTAAAAGTTCAAGCGTTGTTATTTCCATCTTGTGATTGTTTATTAACAACTGAAAACTGATACATTCTCGTAATGTACGCAGCACTTGCCATGGCATCCTATAAATAGATTGCGAGACCAAAGAAGCCTAATAAATTTTAAATAAACACCAAAATCAATAAATTGACATCACTTATGGGACAGCCTAAAAATATAAGTGATTGCAATTGGATTAGAGTGCGGAGGGAATTTGGCAGAGCGAGCAGTCATGATTTACTGTACCTCTGGGCATCCCCGGGAGGAAGGATGAGGTGAGAGGAGACAGAGGGCGGCTATTTCAAGGATCCCCGATGGAGCAGAGGGCAGGGTCCATACATTTTACAAGCAAGAATCTCCCCGGCAGGCCAGCAAAACCGGCAGTGTACCTGACTGCGATCCGGAAATGGCGTAGCAGAATGGGCCAGGAAACTAGGGACTTTCCTACCGCAGAAGGAAGTCTCACTCAGAGTATATCATCCTGCCATGCAGCGCCGACACTCCCGCTGACACTTCTACCTTGAAAGAGACAACAAAGGGAGAGACGATGTTAAATGATAATGGAGAGGAAATTCGGGGAATGTAATTATCCTACCCGGCAATTACCCTTTGACTCGGGAATACTGCCGTAAAACCCATGGTTGGCACGGGAATGGAACCCGGACTTCCCGAATGCAGACCACAGACGAAACCGCCTGAGACTTCCCGCTCGGTAAGCATACCTAACTTATATTTTTTATACATAGGTTTTTCTACAAGAGTGTCTATTTTGAAAGACACTATAGTATTTCCTTAATGTAATTTAAAAATATTTACAGGAGAACACATTTCAAAATATTCAACCTCTAACGGTTATCGAACATCAAACCGAAAGACTTTCTTCCAGGTTCGTAGGCGTACTTTTTTATGGGCATATTTAGTGCTCGAACAAAATTTTCAGTGCATAAATCTAGGAGTGTATATTATCAGAGCACAAAATTACTTTCCCTACTGGTAGCAAGTAGCGAATGCTTTACCAGACGTTTAATTGTGACTAGGAAGAGTAAACACAAAATATATGAGGCACACTTCTGAATCGGCGCACACCCCCTACTGTTGATGTAGCAATACCAGATGCCTGATGGGCATGTGTAAATAACCATCTCTCTCTGAACATTAATTCTGAAGCTTCTACGATGAGAAATATAATCCACTATAGGAAAAAATGTTGATTTACTTCGGAGAAGCAACATTCCTATTTTTGATTTTGCCGTAGCTTTATTCTATCCGTACACCATCTGTAAAAACCTCCACTTCAAAGTAATATCGTATAGGAATTTAAAATAACATAGCTTCCACTAAAATTTTGAATAGTATTTAATTTGTGAAAGAATTTCTTTACGTGCATTGACTCCGGTTTGAATTGCTGATAATTTTCTAATGTTAGTCTTCTTAAAGTTTAGGACTGTGTTAAGAATGTACTCAAAAACTCATCAAATCTCATAGAGCAACCAGCGTATTCATCTGATCTGACTCCGGCCGACTTCTTTCCCTTTCCAAAACGTAAGTCACCACTTCTAGATACCCCTTTTCAGTTGATAGAAGACATAAAGGAGAATTCATTGTAAAATCGCAACACACCTTTGAGATGTACTAACAAAATGTTGCCCTGTAAACAACCTAGATAACAGATGACAATCAAACTACGCGTGGATTTTGTCATGACCCGCTTCGATTTTCCTTACTTCCTACTTCAAAAACCTACACTCATGCGGGTCAAACATTAAGGGATGCAAACTCGCTGGGCATGCATGGTTTTACTTAAGAGGATCCCGGACTTAAGAAGTTGTTTAAGGGAAGGCTAACTACATCACGAATATCGAAATACCTAAATCATAATCAGTGATTTATTAATAAACACAATAGCAGGGTACCTTTACATGCCATATGACACAAACTGGACTTTCCTCTTTGCACACAAGGCACCTACTGACTGGGGTGCCTAAGCTAGCCAGCCGTTGCCTGGGCAAGCCAAGTTTTCCCATCCCTCCTCAACTTTCCAATGGAAGATTCTAGAACAATTTGAGAAGTGTTGACGCCGCTAACGGCAAAGAATGCCGATTTCCCCTCGACACTTGTAATACGGAGCTGGTGAGTTGTGTAATACATCATCCAGCCGGGATTTTATGAGTAACCTATTTCCACAGTCATCTGAAACCTCCTTGGCGGCAAGCTGACGCTTACATCATTCTTTTACTGTGTTACCATCTTAATCCCTTTCTACATATAAAGACTATTAAATTTTAATAAACCCATTTAACAATAACCCACTTGCTACAATATAGAGGAAAAATGTACCAACCTAGCGACAAAAATAATTTCGAATCTCCTTTATATGAGATTTTTAGATTATCAATTCCTGATATATTCTTCACAGAAAGTATCTACTAGTTCTGAGCTTTGAGAAAGATGTGTGTACGTGTACTTTTCAGCATAATCTGAGAAGAAATGTTAGATAAATGCAAAGGACTTAATTTAATAGTTTCCCGAATATACAAAACAAAGTTTCCCATATATATTCCCTCAATACAACCTACCCTTTAAATTGATGGTTATTCAAAGTTTTGACTTCACCAAACATATTTGGTGAGTTTGATATAATAGTAAGTACACGTTTAAGAATACCTGAATGATAAATAGTACATATATTTTGCATTTTCTTGGAATAGTCTGTAACAGGGGAGGACAGATAGTGGCGGTGTGTCGTCAGTTCCGTCAGTTCTAACCGCCAAATATGCCCCCGAAAGAAAGGCAGATTAGCGTGTGACGTCAACGCACTCATTTCTGCTGCCCAAGAGGAAGGAAACAGTTTGATGTGTTGGGGTTCCGACAGCGTAGGAAAGACAGCAAACGTATCGGGTATTAATAATATATACAACTCACATCTTGGGTGTTATATTAATGCTGACTGCTTTAATTCCACAATTGATCACAATTTATAAACAATTACATTTTGGCTCTGTGCTATGAGAAAATATATGAAACTTCAACTTGTAGTTTATCTGAAGTTCAGGTATGTTGTAAAGTAAATAAAATAAAATATAAAATAATTTTCTCTAGAAATTACAGAAGACCCACTAAGAACAGAATTACGTGGACATTTTCCGGCCCTTTCTGTTTCGTTTTTCTTTAACTAGTTTATCATTGTCTGGACGTAATATCTGGGAAATTTGTAATCGAAAGTTGCATGTTAGATTGTGATACGATAAGGTACTTCGGGGTTTGGACTTAGCTAATTTCATAACAGAAATAAAAAGTTTGCACACATATGTCGAGTCAAACATACACAATGTCCGTGCGGCAAGTGAATACAACCTCGGAAATCTGGTTTGGGGTACATTCTTGTAAAAATCAGCCAAGTCTTGCTTGTGTGTATATTTGTTCTTCAATAAATCATCACATTGAAAATTTAACAGTTCCATTTGGTACGTGGCAACTACATTGTTGTCATCAGGTGCGCTACACCTGACGGAACCCTCTGATTCTGTAATCACAGCGCCATTTATATAGGGAACTTGGTAGTACAATGCTCTTGCCTCACGTTATACGCACTGCAGGCCTCCCTCCCGGCTGAAATACGTCACAACTCTCGAAGCTGTCTTCCTCTGGCCTGTAAACTATAATTCATTCGGAAGGAACTTTTTATAATTTGCAAACCTTAGAAATAATAGAAGTGTACTATAGAAAATGGAGATGGTTTTAGAACAAACAACGTATTTCAAATAGCTTTTTCTGTAGCATGAGCCACTTCCTAGGTATTCGGTGCTGCTTTTCCAAAACTAGTGCAATTTTTAAAGTTGATACAACAATTTTTATGGCGAACAAAGAGTTCTACGTTGTGGCACCCATTTGTAACTAAAATGTTTATGGGTGCACACAATTCCACGTTGTGGACGCCAATTTGAAGCAATAATTTAATGGCGTGCAAATAAGTCGGCGAGCAATGAGGTTTCTCTCAGGGTATGCGTGGATGTGTGAGAAGGAGATTTTAATGACACTGGAATGCCCGTTTCCAACTTATTTATTTACTGCTTCTTCTTTTCAAACATCGAAATGAAAGTTGCCGACCAAGGGTAACCAATCTCTGTTTAGTGTTACCGACGGCCGAATGTTTATTGCTCGATAAACTTTATTTGTTCCTCACGTATATATGAACCGACAATTATCAAACACCGAACAGGTTGACCGCCCTAATAGGTTTCACGCCTCGGAGTGGTCTCATCGGCTGCACGCCGAAGACCTTTCTGATCGGCTTCACGCCGAAGACTGCTCTCCTGACCACAGCTGCGCGTGTTTAACTTTCTCAAAACTCCTTTTCAACCAAAATCCCTTTGTGGCTGTTTTGTCGCCATTGTGAATGATCCAAAGAATTTCCTATTCATACTAGTCAGTGAGCCACTTTAGAAATCTTCTAAGGACACTGCTTCTTACATGGCTTTGTTATAACACTTTCCCCCAACTCAACTGGCCTTGCCCTTGTCGTAACAAAGAACCAACATTCCTTTGACATCTATCATGATTCTTTGCTTCTGGCAAACCATAATTTCGGTATCAAAGTGCTGTCGCTTCAGTTGTTTCTCGCGATGTCATGGAAACCGTATTTGGAATATCTATTATGTTGTTCAAATGGGAAGGGTTCTCGCCTGTCGCGAATCAGATGCGTTAGCGCATTTAGCGTTGCCATCTCGTTATCCCTGTTCATTTTATATTTCCCTCTCTCTCGCACACTTGCAAATGTTCGTGGCGCTTGACGTAAGGGAACGCAAACTGAATTTCCCAAAGTTTTATAATAATCAGTTGTTGAAATCACAATTGCAACATGGATATTCGTATATTACGCAAATGTTCTAAATATTTAGTTTAAGGTTAATTATAGTTTTTGAATTACATATTTTTCTAATCCAACGAAAACACAAGAGGTGCATCCGTATATCTGTGAATGTTACTTTCGTTAAGAGATAATTTGTCATTGTCATTGTCTTCAACGTCCGAGTACTGCAAATTTATGATGATAGGTTCCAAAATCTCGTTACGTGCTATTTCTTTCCAAAACTCGTCTTCTTGTAGTTTATCTGGTATCTCATTCAGTTTTCCCATTCTTTTTGTGTACCTTGTCAATTTATTCGTGAATAAGTCGTTCAACGCCAGTCAGTTTAAAAATATTATTTCTGTTTGCAACATAATTTGAGCCCACATTAACTCTATTGCATTGTTTTACCACTAGTAAGGGGGAAGTTGGATCGCGTCTTATTGATCCAGCTGATACACTTTTTCGTGGAAGTGTAACTGAATAATGCTGCTTTGAACTCTCTAGAGCAAATAGAGATTACGAAACATTCATAAACAAAGATATGTGACCAGACACGTTCTGTTAGACTAGTAAGAAGTGTATTGTTTCCTCTCACCGAATTTAACAAACACCTTGGCTTATTCAAAGTATATATTTCTTTTATCACGTCATGTCAAATGTTTACGTTTCAGTTCTGAGTAATTTCAAATATACGTTCACGCATACATGCCAACCAATAATGATATTCCTTGCAGTACGTACTTCGCAATGCATTGTTGTAATATAATGGTATCTACTTTATTTATTTGTATTAGGAAGACTATTTTAGCTAAAACTATGGGGTTTTAACGGTTATGTTAAATATATTACTCTCTGTTTCCTCATGGAGAAGTTTTTGCGAAATATGATTTTTTTTTTGTCTTAGCGCGAATAGTATTTATTAGAAATTGCTTAGTTTGGCGCTCGTCACACACCACTTAGGGGGAATGGAAGACGACAACACCGCAGGACTCCGATTGGTTGCTCACCTAGTAGCGCTCAAAGACAAACATAATCACATTTGAAACATATAATAGATTGGCTATAGCTTACCACTTTCAACATGTGACCATGGTTCGTTCCCCTCTGTCCCTATAATGTTCCTGGGAATTTATTTATGCAATTATGTATCTTGACGTAGATATAATTTTTTTCTGTGTCATTTGTAGAAGGTGTACAAAAGTAAACGATGTTGAGTAGATGTAACTAAATCGAAGACATTAAAATCTCTTACATTGACTGAATCATGCTGTATATTTGTAGGCAGGAGTTTTCTTAAGTTAGGAGTGTAAGTTCGACTGATTACAGTTGAGGTGCGGAAGCCCGTCATCGCACTCTCAGAATTCTGTTCACGTCTTCTCTGTATTTTGTCTTCGCTAAGCCATCTGGCGCTTTTCGGAACATTCGGCGTGCTGACGTGTGCAAAACTTCAGTATTGAACACTATCGATAAAATGCAAGGAGGCCATGGACGTAATGTGAACCCAAATTTAAACACATAGACCAAGAAGAGAAGCACAAGTAAAGCTGATGTCATTGGATTTGAGGTTTTAGAATACAGGAGGTTGAATGTATCCCATAATGTGCCTTTCTTACTTTTTATCTTATTTTTTCTCCTTATCTTTTGACTCCACGTTTATTGTTTATTTAGTTTTCGAATAAATAGTAAATGTCCTTTTAATGGTTTTAAATACATATATCATTTTATGTTTATTTACTATTCTTTTACTCTTATTTTTAACTGTATAATGTATCTTCACTATACAATTAATAGTATTAAGAATAATAATAAGAAGTTTTGCTGATGTTTTTCGCAGGCATTTGTTTAAAAGTGAAGGAATGTTAACTGTGTACAATGTAAGTGTTATTGATATGTTAATGTTTTTAAAGATGGTATATTAAGATATAAGAAGCAACTTCCAATGCCATAATACATGGTACAATTCTAACATTAACGCACGTTTTTCTAGATTAAATAAAATACGCAACTCTCATGTATTTAAGGGGACTTAAACTTGTCCATTAAAATATTCAAATATTTACTATTTTGAATAAAATTTCAAATATATTACTGTATTTAGGTATTAAAGTAATAATTTCGCAACGTTATACAGATAAATATGTTTTGAGGCAGTATTTAAGTTAGAAGTCTGTGGTTCGGCTTCATTTTCAGCAAAATCATATGTTGACAAAACTGGATATCCAATATTGCTACAACTTATAGCGGTAAAGTATTTTGAATTAGGAAACAAGTCTTAGTTTTTTGTTGTATTTTCTGTGTATTTGTACACTTTGTTGCTTTTCACATTGACTAAACCTAAGGATAATTTTAAGAAAATAACATGCAAGTATAAGAAAAGATTAAAAACAAATGCAACAACAGTGCAACGTGAAGTTAATGTATAAATAAGTGATAGTGGCCACATTGTGTTAAGTAATTCTGCAGACTCAAGCGCTTCCATTAAAAAACTAAGTAAAACATGATAATCATGATATATAGTTATGATATAATAGTTAAATTTAACATTTTGAACTATGTTTGGAAGATTTTAATGGTTGTTTTCTATGCTCAAGGGAGTTTTGTAGTTGTTTTACTTTAAAATCGAATTACTAAAAACAAAATTTGTCAACAAAAATGACCCGTTTTATCTGAAAATGTATCTGCATAAAACTTTTACCACATAATATCTACAACTAATCCAATAATTGTGTGGAAGTAATTTAGTTGAAATTCTTCAAGTAGTTTATATAAACAAAAGTAAAATGTCAGACAAATTTGTTGAAAATTCACAGGTTTACAGAAAAGAAATCATATGTTTTTAAATAAGTACTTGAGCACTACAAGTAATCGTATACTTAGAAGGAATGAGTCAAGATCAGGTAAAGTTTTCACATTTCTGTGTCAAGTGCGTTCAGACAAAACAGGTCATCAATATAGCTGATTTAACATTAGCGAGATAGGGCTTGACGAGTTCCCTAATGCTATTTATTTGTTACTGGAATTGCTTTTATTGTTAGATATGAATAATCTCTGTAAACAGTCGAATTATCTCTACATAACTCAAAATAGGTCACACAGAAGAATAAATTTAATATTTACGAGACAAAATCACAAAATTCTTCAGAAACGTTTACTCTAATGTAATTTCAAACCAGCGCGCCTCGGTAGCGTGTCAGCCTCACAATCAAGAGGTCCCGAGTTCGAATCTCGGTCAGGGTAAGTTACCTGGATAAGGATTTTGCCGGGGTTTTTCCCTTATCCTAAACGACGAATGGACCCCGGACTCTCTTGAGTATCACTTCACCAATTTCATTCATCATCCGATATGACTTAACGTTGGAGGACGTAAATTACAAATAATAATAATCATCATCAACAACAACAACAACAACAACAACAACAACAACAACAACAACAACAACAACAACAACAACAACAACAACAACAACAACAACAACAACAACAACAACAACAACAACAACAACAACAACAACAACAACAACAACAACAACAACAACAACAACAACAACAACAACAACAACAACCACAACCACAACCACAACCACAACAACAACCACAACAACAACAACAACAACAACAACAACAACAACAACAACAACAACAACAACAACAACAACAACAACAACAACAACAACAACAACAACAACAACAACAACAACAACAACAACAACAACAACAACAACAACAACAACAACAACAACAACAACAACAACAACAACAACAACAACAACAACAA